>JANSTS010008351.1:36381-50793 GCA_026546915.1 Sylvicola fuscatus | reverse complement strand
AAATGATATACATACTACTTTTGTTGTTGTTGGTAATGCCGTGCTTGATAAGAAAATTAAATTATATTGCAACATGATGATTGAAAGAACTACTGTTAGCGACATTTTATCTATGTTGGTCAAACGTGAATGAACTGTGACCAAATCTTAAAAAAAAATGTTTTTGTTGCTACGGCCCATTGCTGATCATAAAAAAACCTTATAATGCAATAACTTAGATTTATATCAATATTTCGGAATGTTTGGAATTCTTGTGGGCAGATTATCACTGTACGAACGCTCCCTTATCACTTTCTTTTATCAAATCCGTAAATAAGATATCATTCATGGCTACAAGTTCTTTTTCAACCACATAATGTGCCGACGATTGATTTTATGTGCTTTTGGATATAAAGTCTGAATGTAACACTTACCGCACGTGAACTACTCGTACTTGGCGTGACGTACATGTCTCGGAAGTCAGCGAACTTTCGTTTTCGTATAGTTGCAGTTGGTTTCCAATTTCCATAAAAATCATATTTTATAGATTTTCTAGCCGCTCTGATTTATGTCGATTGGAAACATAATAAAACTCACACGACAGCAGCTCTCTTTTGTAATGTAAACACGTTGCATAGCATCGATATTTTGTCAATCGATAAACACAATTTTACAATGTAAACACGTTTACATATATGAAATAGGTCATTTTGTAACTTTCACCCATTTAAGGGCTCCCACAAGATGCAGATTACATTTTTTTTTTATTGAGAAACGTGCTCAATGTGACACTTATCTGGTTTTGAGTCCTGACGATGAGGAACAGTCTGCGTCATTATTCTGCTTATGTATTTCTTCAATATGCATAATATGAGTATGAAGCGCCTCAATTGGAATGTCTGTGCCACCCATTTTTACTATATACATATGCCACATTTATGCATATGCAAAGGGTAGTTGGTAGGATTGCCGCATTATTGTACTTTTGCATGGAAATAAAGATTGTATAGCCGTTTTCGCTGTTCATGTTTTTGTATTATGCAATAGTACCAGCCAGCCGCCTATCATATCGGCTGTCTGCCATCGGTCACGATCACAAGACATTGACTTTTCACTATACTTGAGTTTATTTCCAGCACAAGTGTACTTACATTTCTCAAATTAATCAACACTAGCGAGTTTAAGATCAATAGGCTCGGTGTTGTGTGCTTTATGTGAACTCTTCACGGTGGCTGGTCATGAAATTCAATACCAATTAAAGGAGCTTGTGCATTATACAAATTTTTAAAGAAATACAAGAAAACTGTTTCTGCGCTTTTGGTTTACAAATGGTTTTCTGCTATGGCTATAGTCAGTTCTTATTGTCTGAATGATGTTTTCCTTATGTATATGCATGTATGAATGGTCTACAACTATGCTTCAAAGTAATTTTTACACTTTCAGATCATGTTTCTAAATTCTTTTCAAATCGCATCTAACTAGCAATCTTCAGTGTAAAACAAGTATTTTTACTTAAACATAAATTTGCAAAGTTCAAATATATTCTTTGAGATTATTAAATAGTTTTACTTTTAGTTTTTAATATTTTATTGATTGTTAAAATATTGCACTCGCGACATTTTCTATAAATTATTAAAAAAAAAAAATTCCGTTGTTTTAAGAAAGTAGAAAATATTCAACGTTTCTGGTTTTGTGAATAACTACATGCAAACAATATTAATTCAATTTCTTTATAATGTTTGCATTTACTATCATTTAAATATATTGTAATAGTTTCTAAACTATCCAATAGAAATTAGAAATATGTAAAATTTCACATTTTGTCAATTTATTATGTTGAAACAAAATGTTTTTACATACTTGTTTCCAAATTTGTGCTTTCGGTATTTGTATTTTCTGACAGTCATTTATATGCAATTAAAAAAACAATCATTTACCTTTTCTTCAATTTTTTGTGGTCGATACTGTTATTTGAATGATCGATATGATTCCCACAATAAATTATTGGAATTAGATTTACAATCATTTCGATTCATCTATTTTCATGTTCACGTTATTATGATGTATCTGAAATACAGTTTACTCACATGGTTTACTGTAAACATAAAACAAAAATACTGACAATAAAATGATTTAATAAATGATTTTCTTTTTTTTGGAGCAATTACTTTTCATTTTTGTTTTAATGACCTGATAAAAGATACATTGCCATCTTAGACTGACCTATGATAATATTATTGTTCATGTAGTAGGATATCCGTATCATTGAATACGAATACATAAGCATAATAATGTAATTAAAAATTAGCACATTTTAATTTAAATACATAAGTATCACAATTACTCTTCAACATGAACCAATCCTTAAAAATTCAGATACATCCTTAATTTTATTGTTAACCGGCGTTCAATAATCAGCTTGAAATAATTATAATGATCTTGTTAAAAAAAAAACAGTTTCTTGATCTTAATAATAGTCGGCTTTCATAAATAGACTTTAATTGCAAAATAATCACACACATAATGAGCAAACAACACCAACAAACCAACACGCCAAGCACATAAATGCCAGCGAGCAGCTGACGCGACGACTGTGATTATTTTATTTATTAGTAATTTGGAGTAAATCAGCTACCCTAATCCACTTTTTCTTAAGCGGCAGAAAAAATTGTTCCCAAAATGTTGTTAAGAATGTTGCTGGACGCCGAAAAAGAAAGTTTATGTTGAGCAAGTAATCACTTTGACTTTAATTTCGCAAATATGCTTTATTTAAAATTTGCTATTGTTGTAAATTTTGTATTGGATTTTTTCATTTTTCTTTTGAAACTTTTCATTTCAATGAGCGCGAAAAACATTGTGCTTCTTCAAGCCTAAAATTGATCTTTTGTAAATTTGCCAATGGCTGATGGTTACAAACAAAGTAATTAATTATTAATTTTGGTGTAGTTTTTTTTTTTAATTAATTTGTATTGGTTTTTGAAATGCTTGTTATGCCCAAAGCACCATAAAAGTTGACAGCAACATTTCGAACATGTAGTGTTACCTTTACTTAACTGTTTTGAAAAGTTTTTCCTTAATTGCATTCATTACCTTATATTTCCATGTCTTGCATAATTTCCAATCCGCATTTTCTTCGGTCGCAATCCCAACATTTTAATTCGAGTAAAAATATATGATATAAATAAATATGTAATCGACTCATTAAAAAAGCTAAATAGAGATAAATGAAAATGATAATAAACGTACAAAGTTTTTTTTTTATAATTTTTTTGTTTACACCAAACGTATTCGAAAGATGTGAAACAATTGATTGTTTATAATTTTATTAGAAATGCATATAGTTTTTTTGTGTTATAAAATGTGTTGCATAAACGATAAAATGTGCCTAATAACATGAATCTAAACTACCCACCTGCTTCTATTTAAATTAAAAGCTTTGAAAGAGCTCTACAACTTAATGTTGCCCTATACACTCTTACTGCTTACTTTCCTATGTTGCACACACGACGACATACCAGTGGTTATTTATGCAGCAGTAAGACGCGAATTTATGCGCGCAGTACGGATTGCAGATGCAGAGAAGATTCTCTGTGTGTCGAAGCAAGTTTCCATCAGAACATAACTCGAGCGTGGTGCGATAAGCTTGCAGACTCAGTGCTGTAACCAGTTTCGTCTGCATGTTGCAAACACGCTGTACATACTTCTTATAAACATAAGTTGAAAGTTCCTCAGTTTGATCTTGAACTTGTGCAGCGTGCCTCGTGAACAGTTTCGTGTGGTTCCGTATAACAATTGTGGAATTTCTTAAATTTTAATTCACGAGATGGCCCGTTTTTGGAATAAAGGTGTTTTTAAAAAGTGAAATTTTAAAAATTTGTGCAACACAGCGTGCGAACTTTTATTAGATGTTGAAAGCAACGTTCAGTTTTGACTTTAATTCTTGTGTTCTTCATCAATTTGCTTCATTTTGTATTTACGTTTACTAAACTTTAATTTCTAATTCACTCGATTAATCATCTATATGTGCATTCAATTGATTTAATTATACACATACATATGTATTTACATTTGCAATCATTGACGTTCTATACAAAATTACAGTGAAGTAAACTAATGATTGATGTTTCTTATAATTGGTCACTGAGCATATCGGATATAATTCAACTGAATTTCCGAATCTATTGTTTGCATCGTCTTTTGTTTCGAACACCTAAATATCTTTATTACCTTGATTAACGTTTATTTTCGACTTGATTTCTGCAAGAATGGATTGGGAAGAGACGATGGCTGGAAGTATATCATTATGTTTAGTGTTTTATGTGATGTAGATCCATTTATTTTCGCAAAACACTTCTTTGTGGTGTGTGGACGATTAAGAATTCATGGCTATTGCGAATTTATAAGGCGGTACCAAACAAATAAAATATGTATAATATGATGTAACTATACATCGTACAAGAATAAAATGAAGAGTAATGATTGCAAATTGCGAAGATGAATGGACATTCATAGATGTGAAACATAACGTACGTACAAGTTGTTTCTCGTGTAGCAGCAAGCCCCTCAACTTTAAAAGCTCATCTACATAAATACATAAAATGTTGATTTCTTAGCATATCGTTTTAAGTTGCTGCAATGATGTTTTCTATTTTCCAGAATGCATTTCTTATAAGCAAATATAAATTTAAAAATTTGTTATAAGAAATTGTTCCTCTCAAAAGCATTTGCCGCTCAATTTAACAATATTATGTGAATAAATGTGTTGTTTTAGACTTTATTATCTGCAATTTTAAATTCAAATTGGCGGAAATATTTTAAAAATAAATTGTTTCCAACCGAGTAGCCCCCATATTACTCGTATGTAATTTCTTTTCCGCCATAATTATGTTAGTAGTAATTTTCAACAATGCATTTATAGAAAAATGTATTTTTAAATGTAGTGCTAGTGACTTTAACTGTTGTAAAAATAAAAGATACGTTTTATTTTGCCATTTGTATGATTTGTTTTTTATTAAATCATGTCAGTTTGGATAAAATGAAAAATAACACGACGGTTAGTGGGTAGCCTCACGACAGGGCTGCATGACTCATATAGAAACCCCACAAACGTGACGTTTTCCTTAGCGGTTTGTGCTTTTTTATGAGTTTTCCATGTGATATATGTGTGCACTAAAAGAAGCAATTTTCGGTTATTTTTATGCTAAATAATGTATTCGTGTGAGTTCATAGAAAGAGGGAAACATTCTGTTTTCAATAATGACTGTTTAATTTTGTTTAATTATGTTTGAATATTCAAGCACATGTTTAAATTTCACATTTCTCTAGCACATCAAAATAATACGTCAACATTCATTTTTACTTTCACACGAACAACCGTTTTTCCACAATAGTTAAACGTGTATATCAATTGACCGGTTGTCAGCATTGTACCAACATTATTTTGAAAGTGCGACTTTTCTCATACCCATATTCTCGAACATAAAACATAGCGCACACATGAGAGACATCAATCCATAAATGCAGGACGGCAATGCACGGTGCACATTGCATACAGCACCGCACGTCTTCATACTGTGAACAGTTAGAATTTTAATGATATTTCATATTGAAACTAGCGTCTGCTTATTCTGTGCACTCGTTTATGCGAAGAAGCTCACGGGTCTGGAACTATTTCCTGGCCGTTTCCCCTGATATTCTGGTAAAACGATGTTAGCATGCAGTTTAGAAATGTTTGTATGCGCTTAACGAATGCGTAATCTGGCTGCACATCTAAACCATTTGCCTACATTTTCCTTTCGATTCATCATTCTCTGTGGTTGCTGGTTAAACAATATTTTTAATATGTTTTCGTACATCGTTTGATGAGTTGCAGTTTCGGTCATTAGCTGTTGAGTATTCGTCAATTGGTGTTTTCTGAGGATCTTGACTAAAATGGCATGTTAAGTACATACTCCATTTGAAGAGCTTTCATATTTTTTTCTACGTAAATATTTCAATATATAATCTGCAATATAAGAGCTTGAATTGCAAGCTTTCCTAAATAATAAAATATAGAGTAGCTATAAAATAATTTCAACAACTTGATTTTGTCGTAAAGAATATTCTTGTAGTGTTGTTGATGTTTTATTGCCGTTTAAACATATTTCTACCATGCAACATATTTAAACATTGAATTATCATGTCTTAGCTCATACTTTACTACGAATTTCAATGTATGTTAAGTAAATCTACGCATGCAAAAGCACTAAAGACGAAGAAGAGAAAAACTGGTTGCTTGAATTTTCCGCTAACGGGATGAGAATTTCAAATTATTGGCGTGTAAAAATACGCACACCTTTTCCGAGTACACTTGGCGTTCTGTATTTAATAAATATTGCCATGAACGTTACAAGAATTAATCACCACTGCCCAATGATTTGCAATCATATTGTCTTTTATCAAAACATAATCTAACAGAAAATTATATTTATTTTACAGATTAAAGATAAGGTACGTGATGCCGTCGACGCGGCTGGCTCTGCGCGAAGAGGACGTCGTCCGATTGACGCTGGAATTTCTACACAATCGCGAGCTACACATTTCGCAATTATCCCTTGAGCGTGAAACGGGTGTCATTAATGGCCAGTACTCGGACGACATTCTGTTTCTACGGCAGCTTATATTAGACGGACAATGGGACGATGTAATGGAATTTATACAACCATTAGAGGCGCTCCAAGCATTCGATATGCGCCACTTTCGTTATTCAATTCTGCGACACAAATACATTGAGCTTCTTTGCATAAAATCTGAGGCGGGTGGTGCAATAACTGCCGGACTCAATTCGGTGGAAGGCGCCGTCGAGGAGGTGGTGCAAATTCTTTCAGAACTCGAAAAGCTTGCACCGTCGAAAGAGGACTATTCAGCTTTGTGTTTACTACTAACGTTGCCACGTTTAGGTGATCACCTGCAGTATAGAGATTGGAATCCCAGCAAAGCACGTGTCCAGTGTTTTCGTGAAGTTTTTCCATTAGTTGAGAGATTTTTACCTGGTGAAAAGAAATCATCTGTTTTGACAGCGGCTAAAAATGACCGACTCATTCAGTTGGTAATTAAAGGAGTTCTCTATGAGTCTTGCGTAAATTATTGCCAGGCAAAGGCAACTGATCCTACGGAAAAGTCAACACAAGAAATGACATTTTCCCGATTGCTGGATGGCTCTGTGGGCTTCAGTGACTCAGATTTGTCGCTGCTAAGTTGGTTACAAAGCATTCCACCAGAGACGTTTGCAGTGCCTTTCGAACAAAAAACGTTGAACGTTGATGTAGAGCGGTTGGAACGACCTTCACTTGAAACATCATGGACTGAACATATGCTAATCACGCCCATTAAGGTAAATATTTCTGCAACTATGCTCAACTTTTTTATTGACATTACGCCAAAATTTTCATTGCAGCCAAAAACATTTCCTCACTCAGTGATGCCATTCACACGCCCGAGAAGTGCAGCAGATATTATGACAAGATCGCTGTTACCAACCCTTGAGAGCACACAATTTGGAATAAGTAATGTCCCATCATTTGTGTTTCCTAAAAACAATTATAATATTAACATAATAATTTTTTTTTTAATATTTCAGGTTCAAGTACAGCTGCAGAAAACGCGGCAATGTCTCGATCTAGCTTTGCTAGTTTTCATTTAACTGGCATCAAACCTAGTTCTGGAAAACTAATGACCTCGAGTGTTGATCGACTTTTTGAAAACGAGGGCGACGTATTTCTAAGCAGTAATTACAATGATTTTCAAGGTCTTCCATCGATACAAGAGACAATTTCATGTCAATCAAAATCACCTGAGCCATCCGCACTGAGCTCTAAATCATCGTCACAAGTAATGGATCAGTCGATGAGTCAAGGCCGTGAGAGCCCTAGCACTGCAACATCGACCGCCAAAAGTTCGCGACGTGATTCGTTAAGCGAAAAGGTCACAGTGGCACAAATTCTTCCACAGCAGCAGCAGCAGCCAGCACAACCTCTTCATCACCAGCCGCAGCATTTACCCTTAGCAACAGCGTCTTTGACGCCAATTATATTTAATAAGGAGGAAACCAATAACATGTACGTATAAATGATCTTAAACACGAATTATTTATAAAGGAGTCACGAATTTAGGACGCCTGTAACATCTCTGTTTAATTATTTCAGTGTTCCCAAAGATGAAAATACTCTAAACAAAAAGTGAGTAGTATTGTACGATTTTTTGAGTGCAGCTTTTGTTGCATACCTTTAGGCGATTTTCAAAATTTGTTTACACTCCTCATGATTCGGCCTGATTTACGAGTTGTTAGTAGTTACGGTTTTCTTTCTTGCTTTTCAGTCTACCATCTCAAGCTGGCGGCACCGGAAACGCGGGCGGTGGTGGCGGCGAGCTCTTTGAGAAATTCCAAAAGCAAAAACTCAGCAAAGAAACAACAACCAATATTGAAAAGTGAGTAATTGTGCTTGGAATTTATGTTTTAAGGATATTGCACTTTAACAATTAGTGTGGCACATTCATAATTCACTGTTTTTGTTGTTGCGGATACGAAAGTCACTGGGATTGGCCACTTCATTCGATTTTTTACTAATATTTATTGATAAGCGTAGTTGAATGAGGTAATCAATTGTGTACAATTGACTGTTGTGACGCATTTGTTAAGTATATACATAAACACACGACTGATCGTCGGAAAATGATGATCTATTGTGTAAAATCATATGACTGTAGACTTGCTCTTTATGGAATGAATTGTGTGTATGAAATTTATTCAAACCGAAAAAAAAATTCCACACTCCACCAGACAAACATGTATGCACGAAGCGAAGAACTGCAAGAGAGAGAAATGGTATAGTCACGTTGAACGCTGGTCGCTGATCTGCACACAATTCGTCTATATTTGGATGTTGATTTTCAGTTTTCGTTAACAGCTCCGTCAAGACGCACATATTTCCATGTTGAACACATAAAGCCAGAAAATTATGTGAAACACCTCCCGCCGGAGACTAGTATCGCGCGTCGTTTATTATTATTTTCCCCCCGTATCAGTCGCGTGCGCTGTCTTCCATGACCGTTTCTGCTCAGCTGAACCGTGGTTAGCTAAAACTTGTAAATGTTAAATCGGTTAATTAGGTTTCGTGCGTCTGTTTCGATAATACATAAAATTGTTTAAATAATAAGTACAGTAAAAAACACGCGGCGGCCAAAGTAAATTGTAAATTTAAAAGAAAAGTGAAGAAACAGTGCGCGCATTTTGTTTGAGTTTAAGAGTCAACCGCGAGCGCTTTAAAACTAGACTATCATTTCTTCAGTTTCTCGAGTGGTTTGTCGAAAATTGTACTCAAAGTTTGCAATTTCATTATTCAAGTTGTATTTTATGTATCTGCATAGCAAGCATTTATGATTTCCAAATTAAATGTGAGTCATCATTTAACCAGCATCTTTTTGCAAGCAGACAATCGCTTATTAATTTGTGGGTGCAATTGAATTAGCTGTGTCAATCAAACAAACTAAGTTGACAGAATTCTTAAGTAAAGAATCTCCAATAAAATACATACTCATAAATACATAAGTTGACTGTACATACAAAAAGAAACTCGAAAATGAGTCATGAATAGGCGGAACGATGAGACACTGCAAACTGCCAACTGAATGTGTTAAATATATTTAAAAAAAAAAACAGTGATACTGCATTGATTTTTATTTCTTGAATAAAGCGCATACAACAGAACGACAAAGAACAAAAAACTCTTCTGAGGGAGTCATATGGTTGTTTGAGTTGCAGCTTAGATAAATGGGGCGCCGCTCTGTCCCATATGCAAACCAATCTGCATTCGCACAAGCAATACGTCTACACACATGAAAAAGTGCAGACTCAAGGAATATATGTAAATAACGATAAATGCAGTGCGAGGCGGCAGATTCATTCAGTTAATCTGTCACTTGTGCTGGAGCCGCGATAGGAAGCGCGCGTGTTTCCTCTTGTGCGTTTAAGTATTGTATATTGCACTGTAATTCGGAAATGAAAGTTTGAAATTACATATTAAATAATTAACTTTTTGTGCACTAGAAAAAATAAACGAGACATAGCAAAAACAAAAAAAAATAGAAATTTATTGCTTATATCGACAATTAAAGTGAAGCATGCGTGCTAATTAATTGCAAATCATAAAAAACGCTCATTCGGTGCTCATTGACTGCTCTTGTACTGTACAATAGACAGTACCGTTGAGTGTATAAGATTGTAAAAGCTCTTTGCACCAGAAAACGTGCGGATTCCGGGGAAACACGCAGATAAACTGCTCGTATCACATCAAGTGGAGTAAAAAAAAAAATGTTTTACAACAAACGTTTGCATCCTCGTCGGCCCGGAGAGCACGGTGAACATTATCATGGATGTGCAATGCGCGAGCTTGAACACAACAAGGCGTGCTCTTGCACCTCCTCATCTCGATACAGTTCATCGTCATCATTGTATTCCCCAAAGAGGCCCTCCAGTGTCGCATCCAGCGTTAGAAGTGGCTCCACGCACGATTTGTACTTTGCTCATAATCACAATAATTCAGGGGTGACTAGCGTCGCTAATAAAGCGTACGGCGCCGCCAAAAAGAACAACTCAAATTCCATGAAGGATTTAAGAAATTGGGAGCGTGCGTCCAGCCATGACAGCGACGATTCGCGGTCAGATCGGCTGAAGGGCAGCTGCAGTCCGCACAGTGGACCTTATAAAAATGTTTACCCAAATATGGACAACAGCGGAAGGTGCAGCAAAAATTCGTTCTCGGTTGAAGAAGAAGACGATGATTTTTCGAGTGTTGAAAGAGAGTTCAACAATTTAAAGTAATAATCTGAATATATGTTTCCTTTGAATTTATCATACATGTAGCATATGGTGGAATTTTAATCAGTTTTGATTTTTTGGATGATGTGAGAGATTCTTATGTGTGTTTTTATATTATTTTGTTGCAGTCTCAATAAAACGAACGCATCAAATCGTATACCATCCAGCAATAATGCGCCAAAGAACGGAACTGATGAAGATCACTTGAAGCTCCCCAATCAAACGAATGGAAATTCGGTTGTTGACGAGGTGAGTTTGTAGTTTTATTTATTTTGAAAGCGAAAATGTTCACAATGCAAGAAAAAACAAATACACTTTCGAATTAAAAAAATATTGTTAAAACATTTACAAGTCAATGTTGTTTTGGCGCCTTAATTTCAATGTACGCATTACGGCCAATCAGAATTGCAGTCACGTACAATTGGCGCCTTGACTGAATCACTGAATTTTGAAGATGTCCACAGCAAAGACAAACCATCATTGCTTGTGTATTTTCTTGTTAGTCATAGCGGATATGCAGACGTTTCTTGGACGAAAAAAAAAAAAATTCGCCTTTCCAAACATTTTAATTACTTAGTTTGAATAAAAGTTTGTTGCATAATTGTTGCATTCTTTTATTCTTCCATCATCTTAAATTGCCTTTATTGTTTTGGTGCCTTAGTATATGCGCGCTAATCCCAATTTCGCACCAATCTCTTGTCCTAGAAAGGCATTGCCTGTTGGCATTTGAAGGTCGAATGTAATGCGTATATAAAAATGCCGCCAACCGGTGATCAACACAAATTATTACTGGATAATGGATACATTATGATGTAACTATTTCCTTTGCTAGTTTTTACGAGGGTACTAAATATTCACAGATGCCACCGCGCGGTTTCATTAAGTTATTATCTTACTATTTTACATCGCAAGAAAACGTACGCGTGTCACAATCTGCATCTTGTACATAATTATTCGCACCACAGTAAGAAATTCAAACGAAGACAAAAATGGCGTTAATAAAAAATGGAAAGGTATCGAATTGCGTACACATTAAATCTTTCATGCACATTCCATTTCACGCTATTAGCTGGTGTTGTATTCAAATATGCGTCACAGCCATATGTGATCTGCGATCGCGTTTCTGGTTGCTGTCACTCCAATAACGACTGATATGTTAATCACTCGCTTTTGTTTTCTTATGTTAATATTTGTACATAAACAAAAGCAAGGCTTCAGGTTAAAATGATGTATATTCTAGAAAATTACACGAGTGGGTTACCAGGAATTGGTGCATGTGCATTGTGCATTTTGTGAGATAATTCAATTAGAATTCATTTGCATATCTAGTTCTACAAAGATTTTGGTTTTATCAGCTCTCAATGATGAAAATGTAGTTATTTTACGGTTAATATTTGAAAATTGGTATTTACATAAAATTTTCAAAATGTTTTATACGATGATAGTCAAATTAAAAATTCATTTAAATAATCCTTTTATAGCATTTAATCGGCAAGATCAAAATGTTGGTTTTTCTAGTTGCCCAATATTTGCGCTGATAGTATTTTTATATTATACAGGAATCTTAATTATTGCCTTTTATGTGATTACTGATTAGTAAGATAATAAATTGACGCCTACCTCGCGGTGAAACATTTGCATCCTAAATGTAAGTCGATTAAGACTTTTCGCAGTGGGTGGTTTAGCGTACGTTATTGTGTGGTTAAATTTATGCAACCGATTTATTAATAATAATTCATATTTCAAGAATTTAAACCGCCGCTATTAGGTCATAGAAATATTATTAGAACGCGATTAACCACAAAGGTATTAGGTACGACAAGTAGCAACATTTTCTGTTTGGTTTTGTTAATGAACAGTAATACTTTTGGTTATTTACCTTGCCATACAAACTTCACCAAATACTGAATTTTTCATACACTCAATTGAGTCATTATCGACACATTTTCTTAACTTGTGATTTATGCCAATGGCAAAGTGAACATTCCATTTTACTATCTGATAGCATGTTGTCACATTGTTTTTAAACAAACTTTTATGAAAGATAAAATTTCCATCTAATTATACCTTTTTTAATCTTGTCTTAGCTTTTTGAACAGTTATAGGAAATTATAAGTAAATTATGAGCATAGTTTAGAATACATTGAAAAGATAAAAAAGAAGTAGCTGACAAATTTTTATTTCATTTTGTAAAAGTAAAATATACGTTTTAACATAAAAAAAATTGCAATTTATTTGATTATGCGGGTACACGGTTATTGTCGGTAAATAGCACATGCATTTCCAACCAATTTACACAACTGACGTGTTTCAATGGCCCGTATCATTAAAAGAAATGAGTCTACGTCATATAAAGTATAAGAAGACGAAATTAAAAACCTTTTTACCGGTTCCATTAAACTGTGATATTGAAATGAATGTGCATTGAAATGTTTATGACCCATATTACACCTCACAAGAGAAGAACTTACATTTTGTCGCACTGAAAAGAATTCTTTTTATGCATGCCAACAAACTTTAGAACATTCTGAATGAACCACAATATTGTTTCTAAAAATTTGTTATTCATAGAGTTTGTTATCCTGTGGCCTACTTTTGAGATGATTGAACCATGGCAAATTGCTATCCTTTCTGTGAAGTGTTTATATTTTGTAATGGACAGCAAATATCTCAAGGAAATAATACCTTTTAGACATTCACGTTTAGCAACAATTACTCAAGAGAAACAGTATAATTTGTATTTTGTGCAATGTAGCATATCTTAAGGTAATATATTTTAACAATTAAATTAATATTCGTCAACCGTAATGACTTTCCACACATAGCCAGTAACTTAATATTCATTCCATAACATTGCAACTCAATCATTGATCATGTAAAAGGAAAATATTACAATTTTGTTAATAATTTATCCGTCAGTTTCATGTTTCAAGTGGCACAACAGAAACTGGGTGAACATATTATGAAGGAGCATGTGCAACTGATGCCAATTTTAGCGCTAAATACCCGCATATGAATTTACATTCTGTACGATTACCGATCAAGATGGTGCTCATTTATGCAAATGAGACAGTTTATACAGTTTGTCGTGCGTGTTGGCCACCCACAATTGATGTCATTCATATGTTTTGCCATGATTATATACTGTTGTAAGTTGTAACCAGTATTGCCATTTTAAAGCAAGTGAGAACGATTGGCGAATGTTTAATTACACATATTAAGTGCAGCCAATGAAAATTAATTTCATTATTCTTGTTTTGTTGCAAATTAAATCATTGGTAAATTACCTTCAATAAATAATGAGCAGCTATTTCGAAAGTTTGCCAATTTGCCCCAATAATATTCACATAAATCAATTCGCTATACTGCACAATTTATTGCAAATAAACATCCACCCACTAATTAAGTAGCCATTGCAATATTAATTCATACTAGCGATATCCATCTAAACGACCTTCTCCAATGTTAAGGAGGCAGCATCCAAATTACAATAAATGTTTATTAGCTGTACCAATCAGCTGGAGAAGATGTGTAATACCTGTTATTTGCAGACAATTACTAGAATATAAAAACGATTG
>JANSTS010008340.1:47789-60678 GCA_026546915.1 Sylvicola fuscatus | reverse complement strand
ATGTAAAATTAGTCGCATTGCATATATTGAATTCATGAAATTATAAGAAATTATTTTAATAAACAAAAAGGTATTTAAAACATTAAATTTTGTGGATTTTTAGATTTAGCTATCTAAATTGGAAAATGACATAACTTTCAATTTTGACATTACTATATTCAGGGTTATCCTAAACAACAAATTTGCAAACCTTAATAAAAACTTTAAATAATCTGATTAATTACCATTATACTAAAAAACAATGATGTTGTTTAAGCTTTTATCGATGAATTGCATATAAATAACGAAAGCTAAATATTTTCTTTAACAATCTCTCCCACAATTACAACGAAATTTGCAAAAACAATAGCACGTGGGAATGTTGACATTTGTTTGACATCTTTCAAATTTCTTTACGAACGTGCCGCAAAAGCAGCTGGTCCACTTGCGAATTGCCATTCACTTCCAACAGTTGCAACAGGCGTCTCTATTTCATAATTTGTGTAATTCCAATTAGTAAATTGGCAGAAAAGAATTTAATATCAAATACGGTGTGAAAGTTAAGAAAGTGATTAAGACGATGCGGTTTGTTGATAAATCAAAGTATGTTGAGTTGCAACATCAACCATCGCACATTAGAAATGTCTGCATATTGGCGCACGTTGACCATGGCAAGACAACATTGGCCGACTCGCTGATTGCCAGCAACGGTAAATTCACCTAAATTATCCCAAGGAGATTGTATAATTGACGTTTTATTGTTTTAGGAATAATATCACAGAAGATGGCGGGAAAATTACGGTACATGGACAGCCGGTCAGATGAGCAGGAAAAAGGAATCACTATGAAGAGTAGTTGCATTTCTCTATACTACAACGATGCAGCGGAAAAGAAAGAGTTTATCATAAATTTAATAGACTCGCCTGGTCACATTGACTTTTCCAGTGAAGTGTCAACAGCTGTACGCCTCTGCGATGGAGCTATTGTTCTAGTTAATTGAACATCTTTTTCTTTGATTAATTCCTGACTAATGTTGAACGTCTTTGCAGGTAGACGTTGTTGAGGGAGTCTGTTCACAGACGAGACTTTGCTTAAAACAGGCATACAGTGAACATCTTCAGCCGGTTCTTGTGCTTAACAAAATTGATCGGCTTATTTTGGAGAAGAAAATGGAGCCATTGGATGCTTACATTCACATCTCACAAGTGCTTGAAAATGTGAACGCCGTGGTTGGAAATTTATTTGCCACTGACATCCTGTCTAAAGAAAGCACCAACGACGACCACATTTCACCATTGGAAAATGCAGATGATTCAGATTTATATTTTGCTCCTGAACAGGGAAATGTTGTGTTTGCCTCCGCTTTAGACAATTGGGCTTTTCGGTTAGAGGATTTCGCAAAAATTTACTCCGGCAAATTAGGTAAGTGGATTTTTTTTTATATAAAAAATAAATTATCTAATAATGGTTTTTCAGGAATTTCAACTGAGACTTTAGTGGAACGAATGTGGGGTAATTTCTACTATAGCACTAAAGAGAAAAAAATCCTTGAAGGCGCCCAAGAAAAAGCTAAGAAACCAGTATTTGTACAGTTTGTCCTAGAAAACATTTGGAAACTTTACGACACTGTTGTTGTTCGAAAGGAAAAGGATCAAATTCCAAGTATATTATCCTGCTTGTATTTGTTTTACTAAAACTCGTACTTACAATTTTTCGATTTAGTTCTTGCTGAAAAACTTGGTGTCAAATTATTGCCGCGCGATTTACGAACTAATGACCCGAAAGTTCAAATCCAGGCCATATTTGCTCAGTGGCTGCCAATCGATAAGACTGTTCTTCAAGCGATTGTCAAAATAATTCCAAGTCCTGAAAAGCTCACCGACGACAAAGTAGAAAGCCTAATGTGCCCAAAAAATCAAAGCTTATTGTCATATCCGGCTGAAACACAGAAACTCAAAGCGGATTTTATGGACTGCAATGCAAATAGTGACAACATAATAGTTTTTATTTCGAAAATGATTCCATTTCCTCGATCCACAATGCCTGAAAACAAGCCAAAACCATTGTCCGAGGAGGACATTCTTAAGCGCCGTGAAATCGCACGTCAGCGACATCAGGAAAGGATGGAAATGGATTTAAGTAGTCAGATGTCTGATCTCACAGTGGCAACTCATAATCCAACTGAAATAGTACAAGAAATTCAGAAGGAAGTAGATGAAAGCAATGAAGTATTTGTGGCGTTTGCTCGAGTGTTTAGTGGAACTCTAAAAAAAGGAATGAAAATTATGGCATTGGCCCCAAAACATGATCCTAGAGATGTTAAACAAGTCGCGAATGATTCCCCTTATGTGTTTGAAGTGACTATTGATGGATTGTATCTTTTTATGGGACGAGATTTGGAGGATCTAGATGAAGTGCCAGCAGGAAACATCATTGGTATGGTTTAATAACATTTTTTTCCTGTTCAATTTTAATTTGTGTTTTTTCTTTAAGGAATATCTGGTCTAGGACACGCAGTCCTTAAAACAGCTACATTATCAAACAATATTTGTTGTCCGTCGTTTAGTGAACTAACTACGATCGCTACTCCTATTTTCAAAGTGGCTGTAGAGCCTGTCAACACAGCAGATATGCCCAAACTAGTGAAAGGATTGAAACTACTGAATCAATCCGATCCATGTGTAAAAGTGATGATTCAGGAAACGGGCGAGCACGTTATTTTGACACTCGGTGAAGTCCATTTAGAGCGTTGCATTCGCGATCTAGAAGAGGAATTTTGCAAAATTAAGCTTAATGTTTCCAAACCAATTGTTCCATTTCAAGAGACGGTTGTCCTCAAAACTGGTTTGTAAATAATTTTTTGTTTAATATGTAAAATAACGAAACTATTCCTCTACAGATGATCCTGCAGACAACACCATTGAAATTTATACAATGAATAAACAGCACAAGATAAGACTGTTGGCTCTGCCACTTCCGGATGATACAAATAAGTTAATTGAAAAAAACGTTGACATTATAAAACTGATGTCCAAGTCAGCCGCTCACGAGACTGTACTGGCTGAAGAAACTATTTCACTTATTGACAAATTTAAAGCAAAACTGACTCAAACATTGGAGGGATTTTGTCCAGAAGTGCCCGATATCGTTAATAGAATCTGGAATTTCGGTCCAAGAAAGTGTGGTCCCAACATTCTGTTGAATGCGTCGGACTTTCCACACACTAATATTTGGACACGTTCTAGCAAATCAGATGATCCTCGAAGTGAGTTTGAGAGCACATTTGCCAATGGGTTTCAATTGGCTACTCAATCAGGACCGCTGTGCGAGGAGCCAATGTATGGAGTTTGCATTATTCTCAAGGAATGGAGTGTGGAATCTAGTGATATTGCACACATGGGAGGCCCAGTTTTTGGTAGCTTTTGTTAAGAATTTCGTATGTTGATCTTTGATTTACATCGTAAAAAATTTTGCAGGGCAAATCATTTCCACAGTTCGGGATGGTTGTCGAAAGGCGTTTCAAAATCAATCGCAGCGTCTTGTCACGCCGATGTACAGTTGCAGAATTATCGTTAGTGAGGAAGTTTTAGGTAAGTCCTTTTTGTTTATCTATCCTAAATTTATCTCAAACAGTCTAGAGACGATAAATATATTATTAAAAGTTAATTGTTTATTTCAAAACAAATAAATATTTACATTACATTCAATCAAAATTAATACTATGATTTCGGTTTATAAATATAAATAAATAAATAATTTAAAATTTGTAAGTTGAATACGAAATACATATAATTATGTTATTAGTTGATGAACGAAAATCATAGATAGAATGCGATTGAGCTCGATCGCGTCCAAATTGAGTCGTCAAACGTGCAAACAGCAGCTCAGAGAAATTGATCTACATACAATTTGCATCTAAAGCAGCGGTTTCGCTCCAGTTTGTCGCTTGAATCTGAATCGGACGTAATAATTGTAATGCTTTCATTTTTCTATTTCCATTTTATGATTTGAATTATGCAAAAAATAGTATTTCAAGTATATTAGGTAGAGAGAGAAGCAAAACACCTATTTCACCCACTATGCAATCGCAATTATATGCCAAGAAGCGTAATTCAGTCACGCATGCGTGTGACACAGCTGCTTTGCTTATAATCGCAAATTGTGTGTACACACAATGGAAGTTGGAACTAAGAAAAAAGTTTACATACTTGGGAGTATATGGGGCAGTGAAGTGAGTATAGGAGAACAACTACAATGAGATTCATCGGAACACCCAGTGCACCTAACCCTGATTGAGAGCAAGTAGAGCGTCAAGCGCGTTTTGCTTCTTTAACTCTACAATATCCTATGTAATATATGTATATAATATGTCTACTATATATTTGCAATTGCAGTGTTTTTTGTAATGCGGTCTTATTTTCTCGAGTCAAATGAAGTCAAATGAAGCGCTTTTGGCAGCTTCAATTCAATGATTCGAATCAGTTCTGGGGAGATATCTTAATCCTACTGAATTAATAATAAATCTTATAATGTAAAAGTCCGATCAGTGTGGGACCAACATTGGATCGGAGGGAGTGGGTTAGACTTCCAGTTAATGTTTCATGCTCGCTACTCTGTGTTTTATGGTAGCTCCCAGTCACTGGTGTCAATTAGTTCTTTAACACGATGCCATGGGATCTCAGGATCCTCAACATCATAATCAAGCGATCGCTTCTGTCGTTCAGTTTCTGACGTCTCACCACTCGATTCTGGTACGTTTTGTTCTTGTGGTGTGTCAACTTCCACTTCGGTGGCTTCGTCTTTATTCTCTCGGCCGTAGACACCGGTGAATGGCAATTTGCTGACAACTGTGTCGCGATATGGATTCGTAATTGTAGTCATCGACGATGATGGTTGGCTTTCGGGCCGCTTCAAATATTGATAGTTGGCTTGATATTGTGATTGATGATATTGCGCGGCTTCTGGGCGTTTCTCGATGCTGCCGTACTTATTGTTGGAGTAGAACGGTTTCTGGAATTGCTTGTGCGCTTGTAAGTCGCCACCACCAACTGAATATCCAGGCTTGACACACATCATGCCGAAAACACGGATTCCGGGCACACTTGCATATGTTGGCTGGTCATGTGCCATCGGTCCCTCTGTAAATTTGTGTGAGTTTTAGATAATGTCAAGCAATTGATTGTTATGAGGAAAACAAGGGCGTCTCTAAAATGTCTTACCAAGCTTAAAGTTCGCCGGGCACTTGCATATCACCAGGTAGTGGGACTTTCCGGTTCGTGTGTTCTGCAGCGCAAGCAACGACCAGTCTTTGGGTGCACGACACTCTCTCATTTCGGAGACAGCTTCACACGTTTTCGCTAATGTAATTGCCTGCAATTAGACATCACACAAATATTTCATTATCATCCCAGAATTCTCCAGCAGTCAGTACTTTCCCCATTCTATGGAGTTACTTTCACAGCACATTTCGCCGCATTGAAATAGGACTTTTCTTTTGTTTGGAAATTTTTTATAGCCCAATTTTGCTTTTCCCACACAATTGAGTGAATTATGTTTTTTTTTTTTGGAAAAATCATGTAAATCTAATTGAATGTGAAACTTAACAATAAAATCTTTTTCTTAGCGTTTCCGCATTAAAGATGCCATGTGATACATGGCACTTGTGCGGAGCAGCGGTAATAATCTGGGGCTTCCGATTCGAATTATTGTCGTCGACTGTGGCATAAATTTTTTCGGGTGCTCCATTGTCCGCTCTAAATAGCATAATTCGCCACATTTTTCGCATTAAATGCTTACCTTTCGACGTCCATCGCCAATTAGCTTGGTAGTATGTAGATCATCCTCGTTTAAACTGGCTGAGCACGGGTCGCGATACCTAATAAATAGAACAAACGTATTACAACAACATTAATGAGAGGTTTGGGTAACGTTTTTCCGGTCGGTAGTTTGTTTTTCGCCTCTTTTTCCTTCATTTTCTCTGGTTTATGTTTATATAATTTGCTTTTATGCCGCGCTTTTTGTTTTGTCTTGAGCGGCTGTTCGCCGTTCGGGCATTTTTCTATAATTTTTTGTGTACACAATTATAATATTATAGGCTTACCTTGGTGGGCATGCGCACAATGGCTGTGTAAAGTTGAGGCGCACGTAAACCGCATTGCAGACCTAGTTAAAACGAGAAGAGCAAAACATAATTGCGGTACAATAAGCTGTGCGCGGCTTCCAAATTATGTATTTTATATGTGTTATTAATGGCTTACCTGTTGTATGGCGCATTCGGGTAACAGATACATATGCTGGTTGTGGGGATAATAGTGGTACTTGGTCGGCTTTCCGGAGGGATCCTTCTAAAACGAAAATTTACGATAATGCGAGAATTAATCAATTTGTATTTATAGAATCAGCGTATAACTTGTACACATATTTTAGATTATTAAGTTTATTGAATAATGCTGAGAATCTTGACAGTAAGTTATGGCCGGCGCGACCCACAACGACCTTACGTAATTTTATTGGATGCGCCTTGGTATGCGGCTGGAATTAATTGCAACATACAGTAAAGAGCATAATTACATGTAATTTTTATAGGCAATTTTATTGTTGCCTTTTATACAGATGGACTGGCTTTGTCGGCTGGAAGAATTTTATATTGCATAACAATAAAGCTATCTAAGATGCAATTATATCATATTCGTTGTATAATACTTTACATACTCTCAATTTTGTTGTGTTCAATTGATGTTCTTATGAGAAACTTATGCAATTAGAATTCTTTCGCCGATTTAGTTATTATGCAATTAAGTCGATTGTTATGAAATATAATAAAATCAGAATTTATGAGAATAGTTTCAAAAATCTCAACAGTTCCATCTCTAAATTTCCTTTATTTTATAATTCTCTATACTTTATGTCATTTTAAATAACTTATATGATTTCTATTTATTTATGGTTGAAAGCACATGTAAGAACATACCTTTAAGACACTATTATGTGTCTTAATAGATGTTTGGCATCGTAAAACTTACGTTGGTCAACTAATTACGTCCTCTGCTAATTAATTTAACGCAGATCAAAACAATAAAACATCTGGGCGTACCACTTACGATAAATAATAACACATTACAAGTTCACGTTTGTGTTGTTGATTTCCTTAAGCTGGTGCTCGTATTAATCATTTGTAGTCCATTCCCAAATTTGAACGTTACGGTCATCTTACAGTTTTTTTTTCGGTTATGTAGACATAACATATATGAAAGTTGCTGTTGTGTTGTGAATAGTTCTGGACCCAAATAGTTATCTGTCTGTAGCAGATTGGTGATTATGTAATTCTGGGTCAAGGCAAATGAACGTAATTGATTGCGTTTCGGTTTCCTCGGCGGTATGTTGGCAAGAGATGTAAAACGGTTTGATCTCGACGAGTGGTTATTCAATTAATTCTAATTGGTAATGAGTTATTAGTGTGAGAGCGATATTTGGAAAGATTGATTGCTGTTGGAAATGTGTTTGCCTTATGCTGTCTTCGCGAAAACTTTTGTTTAAGATTCTCATCAAATTGTAGGTGAGGAACATTTGGCGTTTGCATTAAACTTAATACTTTTATTTAAATAAATCAAATAAACAATTTACCTCCAAAGCATTTAAAGATGTATTTTAAGCGTTACAGTTTCTTGAACAAACATCACATCTTCCCACAAAATCCTATCGATTGTTTGATCCCAAAAGCGTGACAAAAATGAATAAACCGGGACGATTAAATAACACACGCACATTTATTTAATATGTTAAGCAAGTATAATTATTTATTGTACATCATATATTAATATGGACACTTCTAGCTGGCCTAAGTGGTTAGCATTTCCTGCATAATTGCATGAGTCTACATCGTTTAAAATCGCACTGAAATAAAATGTATGAATACGATTCTCCTCTTCAAGGTTGCGTGTTTAACTGTGAATTGTTTTATTACTCTATGAACATTCTGCGCACATTTTCGCTTCACGCGAAGCGCCATATGAGAATTCTTCAGGCAACGGTTTTTTTCACAATCTTGACTTGCACACCAACTTTTCGCAGTCCATTGAAATTTTGGCAGAACAATTAAAAACACTATTTTTGCCACTTGTTATTCATAAATTTTTGGTTGCCGCTCGTTTGGGCCAACGAACGTAGAAGTTATGAATTGGCATCGTTAAGAATGCCAGACGGACGATGAATTAACTTAAAACCATCTCGTTGTGATTGTGCAAATCAAAGTATTTACTTAATGAATTTGCATGTTTCATTTGTTCAACAAATATTTTCAAGCTGATTGAGCAATTATTTTCTTAAAAATGTGTTTATAAGAAACGAACAAAATGTAAGTAAGATGTTATACGGCACGATCCATCCGTATAACCATCAAGAATGTGTCCAGTTCGACATCAGACGTCAATTACTGAGTTCATTTGGCAATGAGTCGGCTAAAACCGGCGTGATGAAGACATTCGACTCTCCGTCTTTGCGAAATTGCTCAAGACAAGTAGCCAAATTCATAGAATACGGAGTAAGCTAAAATAGACTATAGCATTGTCTACTGAAATATTTCGACTGTACAGCAAAGCGGCGACCAATGTTATGACAAGAAATCACGAAATGTGTATTTTCATTACGGATGTTTATGAACGCATAAGTCTAATCAAAAGCAGCGGCCGCGGCAGCATAATTGCACAGCGCTGAAGTGCATCAATTATTGTGCGCCACTTGAATGAGGGGGCTACTGGGTTGGTTTAAGTACGTGCGCCCCACTTGATCGTCTAACGGTTCAATCCTCCAGAATTCTCATACCAGCCGCCACAAGCTCGCATATTATGCAATCAAAGCATATGTAAGACGCGTTTTTAACTCAATTATTGGCGGCGTTTTGCGATTCAACTGTGGAATTTCCACGGAAATGCAAATTGTGCTTCATCCTCGATTCCTCGTCTATGGCGGTGTGAGAACAAGCTCGACGTTTGTCGTTTGCATCTGGCCATGTACACATAAATCTGCCCATTAAATCCAAACAAACGTATTTTACTATTTATAGTTGTGCTGAAGTTCGCGCCGTTCTTATGGGCACGTGAATAAATGCGCGCCATTCCTTTCGGAAACTCCTGAACGAGCGCACACCTTAAACCTCCAGCGACGGACATAAACTCCGCTCAGTCCCACACACACACACGCCCAATATGCAGTTTGCACATGTGCCCAGTCTAATCAGTAATCGCCTAAATGCAATAAATTGAATGCAGCGTCAAACAACTTAACTTCACATAAGGCGTTAACAATTGATTTCTCAGTGCTTGGCCCATTGAATTATTGTGTTAATTGCCAGCATATAAAACGGCCGCGTCATTCTGGCAAGAGTGCATTTTATTGCACTTTGCACAGAGGGGCATTGTCGCGACTCTCCGAAGTGAATTATTGGGGACATGTCATTCCCATTTCGCTTTTATCGAGAGCTGTTGTGCGCTTTTTAAGCGCCTTTCATTAATGACCATTAAGTACACTTTCAAATATTTCAATTGATTAGGATTTGTAGAAGACAAGCAATGGTGCTATTTATAAGACTTTCTCCATTTAAATGCGCTTTTGGGCGTCTTTGTCGATTATCCGCCGCTGATGGTGTGTCCAATATTGTCATGCGATCATGCCCTCCAAATGTAAACGGCTTAGGCTTTGAATCTGATGGCAGACATTTCCCATTGACATATTGTGGCAATTCTTAAGCGCGCGCGGCTTGTAAGAAGTTTTGTGGCATTGCCGAATGCCGATGTCTGTCTTTACATAGTATCGATAATCGATAATGGGATTTTACTTTTTAGAAACCTGTAAGTAGTTGGCTTTTGGTTTTACATCTTTTGTTGTGGAAGACAATCAGTTAGTGACTGATGTATCAACTTGAGGCGGGATAATCAACTAACTGAGCATGACAACGCGGTCACGATTTGCAGAAATCTTTCTGATTTTATTGATTTGGCCGTCGATTCTATAAATGTTACGATTGAAAAAAAATCCAAGTGAAGATAAATCGCACGTTTAATAAGAATATGTTATCTATTAACATTTAGAAAACGTTCTTTTCAATCACTGAAACTATAAACATTTAGCACACCTCTCGTCTCATTTTAAGACTTTATGCCCAATAGCATTTTGAATTTTATGCTTTAACATAACAACCACTTCTTTCAAAGGGTTTGTGGTATATGTTGGCAATCAATAAATCTCTCTGACTGTTTGCCAAAACTTTTATAGTTGCATCGTTAGTACTTAATGAGTATTGCATAGCTTTGCTGTCCAAGATTCATTTGGAACATCTGTGAGATGCTCGTTATGGATAACAGTGATGCTGCTGCTCCATCCTCCACGTCTGTTGCACTAAGTACTTATGTAATATAATATTTAATCGAGCTACTCAATGCTCACTGCGGTCATTTTATATGATTTTTGACCATCTCGCTTAATGATAGGCTATTCATCATTCCAACAAATCATCATCTGACGATTTATCTTCTTCGAGCCGATTTCAATGACATACTTAACCTTCGACAAGGTCGTTTTACGCCCGTTTGCTCACACTCCATCCTGTCGGGTATCCAAACAATTTATCATCAGCAAGATACAAGATGAGACGCCTGGCACTCAAATTTTTTGGCCGTGCACTAATGCTTTCACTCAACTGCCAACAAAACGCATTTAAATACTTACATGTCAGTTAATCATTAGTTGCAGACTGAAGAATAAGGCGGCCACCCCACGACGACGATCCATCAATTTGTCGAAATTAAACATTTAAATTGAAACATTTCAGTTATTAACTTCACTTCTACGACTAAACATCACGCACAGCTTCCATTTGGGAACGGACTGTCCCGATGTTTTGACCCATTTCAGTTGTTTCGCGTGTATGTAACAATCAAAATGTGTCCAATAAATTGAGATGAAAAGCCCGTACTTTTCGTTGTGAATGCATTAATCTTCAAAACAGTCACGGGCAAAATTAAGACTTCTCTCCGCGTGCTCATAAGTAGATGGAATGATGCAGCCTTAACTCTACTCATCGTTTTTCTTCGCCTTTAAGTAATAGCCTAATGATAGAGTCTGCATTTGATTATTAGAGAAAGATTACAAATACTTTCCACCAGACAAACACAATTCGAGCTAAGACGCCACGCCACGCCACAGTGTCTTTATTATGCACAACGCAACGGCAAGTCTTATACCAAAGCAACCAAAACCATACGCGAGAACCACAAAGAACAAACGATTTCTCTGCGGCGCTGCTAATCCAATTTTGCCTATTTTCATTTCACATTTCTCACAAATGCGCTCTGAAGATAGATTTTACCGATACGAATGTATATATTTTCTTAGCTATAACAATAAAGATTAATATCACAACTGTAATTACATTAAATTATTTATCTGTGTAATGGCACAAGCTGTTTAATGGGGCAGAGCAAAGGATGTACGAACACTGGTACAGTAACAACGAAAATATGTAGAATATTATTAAGTTTTTTCTCCAAGTGTGGTGTCTTCTGAGTTTGACTTTTGTTCGGTTCTTGTATTGTACGAACGTCTTTATTTAATTATGTTTCATTGTAAACGCTCAAGAACCGCTTTTTGAGAAATTCTATTTTTGGTCGAAGAAGTCTTTTGCAGTTCAATCTTCAGAAGTCATGGCATCTTTGTTTTCAGCTGATAGCTCTTTAATTAACTTGATGTTGTTGATGATACATTGTAACTGTAAATTCATAATAATTAATGGTTTTAGGCAGAATCGTGATGATGTTTACGGAAGAACAGCTTCTCAGTAAATGCATTTAATTGAGATATTGCAGACAATCCCTTTTTTTACCTTCCTTGGGGTATCAGTATCATTTCAATCTGATATTTTTTATTACCTTATTATAATTAAATTATTCGGATAATCTTAAAGACTCCAAGCAATAATATGTAGATGGTCAATTAGATTTTAATAATTAGTTCCTGTACAAATTGATCAAATCAAAATACTCGCAAATGAATCGATTTTAAATATCAATCAATGGTAAACTCTATCATTGGCCAAACCACAAAGTTGCTAAATCATCACAAACCGTGTCCGTGTACTTAATTCCTGATCAACCACCAAGAAATTATGGACATTTAAAGTCACGGACAATATTTTTCTTCGATTTAAACTTGCATGCGGTGCAGTTCCCGGTATTTTCGGTTGATTTCTTTAACATACAGTTAATACTTAATGCCCATTTCTATTTGGAATTGTTCTTTCTGCACTAAAATTAAGGTCAGGTATTGATCCAAATTTTGAACCGATCCTCTTCAGAGATGGCAAGATTATTGAAATGTGATTGTCTTAAGCTGTGTTCATTCATTACTTATTGCATGTATTTGGTTTCCAGAATTTGAATGTTGTAATTTGTATGCGGCGCGCTTCTGCGATTTGGATCAAGTCCAGTGAGCAACGTCACGAATCACAGACTTTGCCATATATCCAAACAAGTCAATTACAATGTAGAAATTCCAAAGAATTAATTGAGAACCGCAATAATGAGTTTAAATATGCAAACTGCATCACGATGTAAACCACATTCGCGTTATCACCTCGATAATGCATTATAATCCGCATGTACCTAATATCTTTGATGAGGCATTTATTGCACACAATTCGCGCTTGATTATCTAATTATTGCACTAAACATGTAAATGCGGAACGAAATTCTTTTAGCATAAATCAGGGTAATCAAAAAATCTGCATATTGAATAATGAGTATTTATGTTCATTCCAGAAACCTTTATAATAAACGAAATGCCATATATCTTCTGTAGCTATTTTTCAATTAAACGGTTATATGCATTCACATGCATTTTGTGTTTACGGCACCTCCGC
>JANSTS010008329.1:27836-39962 GCA_026546915.1 Sylvicola fuscatus | reverse complement strand
CAACCAATGAATTCCAAATGGATATAGCAACATAAGCTAAAAAATCATATAACCAGTTACTAAAATGCATTCACATAAGCTGGCTGGCTGCATTATAGTTCTAATGACAAAACTGTGCCGAAAATAGCCAATGTTATGGTTCATATGGATGGCGGCTTTTCTACGAGTACGATTGTCGTGTACGTCTTGTACTAGTCCGTCTGCTGGCGTGGCATACACACAAAATCCGCGAAATGGGCTGGTAAATGACGAGACCGCAAATATTTATGCTGTCAGTATGTCGGCAACGGGCAGCGTTTACTTCAGAAATAAGTGGAAAATTAAAATGAAATTCAAGTCAACAAGAATGGCTACAACAAGATTCGTTTTCTTTACATTTTTACTGTTTATCGCCTCTTCATTCCCATTTCTTCTTATTGTTGTGAGAAAACATGCCACCCCAAAAATAACTTTTTATTTGTAGGTATTATATGTGCAGTGGAGATTTGGAGTACATGTATATGCAACGGAATTGTATAATACGCGAGACGATACGATATGCGACGCGTATAAATATATGAAACTCGCGTCGCGGCGTGCAAGCTCACTTATAGCAAGCAAAGAAAATGGGAAATGCGCGCGCTCCAAACGTTTTAAGATTGATCCAGATTTTCTTAACACATCACAGGGTGTCTTGCAACTTAGAGTTGATTAAATTTTATTTTATTTTAAAAGGACTTTATATATAGAAGTTATTTTTAGAATTTAAAAATTTTGTGTTGTCCAACATTTGTACCCTTAAATTATAAGAAAGAATTATGTTTCATACATACTAAATTGATTTACCTTGAAGCATATAAAATAATTCTTGTGGTCCTTTTCGGTAGTAATTAATACACAACCCAGTGTAAATAATTACTTTATATGACGACAAATTATTCGCAACTGCAAAATAATCATGGCCATAATTCTAGCGAAATGGCGTGGTCCTGACAATGGGAGAAATGATTGCTGAAGCCAAATACGAATATTTTGGGTGGCATCGAAATTGTTTTTAATGTGAAGCAGATGTGGTTATTACTTTTGAAATTTATGATAAACAGTTATTACTCGCATATGCGATTTCCTTGAAGAGTTATGAATATGCGAATTTTATAAATGCTTCAACTGCATCCGGTTTAACTTCACATCCTTCATAAAATTATGTACACTTATTTTAGCTTTATTTCATCTTTATATAGTTTTAGGAAATAGTTTTAGTTATTTGAAATGCTTAATAATACAAATATTCTTAAGATTTTCTAGAAATAGTAAAAAAATGCTTCTTTCTTATGCGTGATTTAGCAAAAATAATGTGTATTTAAAGAAATTGCATGTTGATGATAGCACTTGCAAAAACGTATAAAAGCGACCTTAATGACAATCGGTGTCCTTTAAGCTTTTACCGCTAAAACGGGTACGACGAAAATAATCTACAGAAATAATTATAAAACGACATGTGTTGGAAAGTGTGTTCTTAAATTAAATCGAAATTGTGCGCAAATAATTCTCTGAAATTTCATTTACAGTCGGCTTCAACAAAAAAATAAAACTTGAAATAATAATAAGATAGAAAACTATAAGAGATGTGAATGAAAAAATAAAATTGTGAAGCAGCTATACAGTTTTTTTTTCTCCATACAGCCACGCCTCATCGCGACTTTGTCGTGCAGTCGTAGAGGTTGTAAACAAAGGCGCGTTTTAATTTCTTTAGTCTAGGAAGTGGAAAGTGCTGAATTAATTTTAGGACCGAGAGATAACGAAACCGTACACTATTAGCAGCATATATCGTTTTCACGCAGTAACGCAAAACAATTGATGTGGGTGGTTGACAGCGCCGAATGTTTCTAGCATCCAACATATATTTTGAAATAATAATGTGGCGCTCGTAGGTCGGTGTTTTAATTTCTTTTTAATTTTTAGAGATCTAAACTGAATGGCATATAGCTTCTCAGATTTTATTCTTGTGTATACTTCTGTCTCCACCTTCTGCTTTTTTTTTTAAATGAATATAAGCTGATTGACAAAGCGCCAGATTTTTCTGTATATAACAATTAAAGAACGAAAGTTTGCGTGTGCAAAACAAACACAATGGACATTCTAAAAAGACGTCACAATGAATTTTTATATCGTCGGCTTTTTATAAAATTAAAAGAATGAGAAAAGAAAAAAAAGTCAAGTATTTCATAACATTTTCATTAATTTGTCGCGGTCATGATTTAAGTATTCATTTTTTTTAAATTACAAACTTATTTACGTGATAATTTTAAAAAAACTTTGTAGGTAATATTACTGTATTCACAGATCGATCCAGAATTGGAAAATCTTCTTTTGTGGATCACGTTTCAAGAAAATAAATAATTATGAGAACAGCAATTTCTGGTTTTCAATTTTACAAAGCAAATCGACTATTATACTTGGTTTTCGTTCTTTAAAAAAAAACAGAAAATACAAAACTTGATGAATTTTCTTATTAGTCAAATAGATTTTCTTTTGAGAGCATCATTTGTTTTTCATTGGGGTAAAAAGCTTGACAGGCAGACAGCGCGGCACGAGTCACGTCACACATAAGATTTTGGCGTCTCTGCAGCCAATTTGTCATACAGATTACAACCTCATTTTAACGGTTTAAAATAAAATACACTAAATTAAAACAATAATTTATAAATTAAAAGTCCAAGGTTTTTATTGGTTATCGACAATTTTTTTAAATAAACGAAATTTCTTATACATTTCTATAATTAAATCATTTTTGGAGAAAAAAAAAAGTAAATGAAATGCCAATCAATCAGTTATTCAGTTCTATTTTTAATTATTTTGTTTACATTGTAGAATCTAACTAAATAAAACTTTTTACTAAATGTAATTCTGAATTCACCAATCAAACAGACTTTCGCTCTTAAGTAAATACGTCACTTCATGTTAATAAGATCGGTTTGTTTTCCTTCAAAAAAAAAACTGTAATAGCGGAAACTTCTAATTAATATTTAGGTCTGTTGGTATGAATCCAACTATGAAGTATTTGAGTGAACGAACTGAACAAATCACATGTGAATACGTCCCATTGACGTAGTATCTTAAAAATCAATTTTTCATTAATTTTAATCGAATCGTTAATCAATAACTGTAAATATAAGCTTGTAATTATTGACTTAAAAACTGAGTTATAATTGATTTATTGCTTTTATGTATCAAAGTAATAAGGTAGTTTAATCGTGTGATAAAATTAAAAATGTATATCGCGGTTTGTCAGACTGATAATATTCCATTGCAACTGAATATGTGGGATGAATTGTCCAAATTCAAGGCAATGACTGAAAATAAATAGCGCAGATGGTTAAAGTGCCACTGTATCTTATCAGTTATCAACATAAAGATATGTTTAACACACATTCCTGGTTGGTATTATTTTCGTGTTGTCACGTACACTGGCACAAAGCCAGTGCATCAAACACACAATATCTAATCAGGGCCGTCCGTATATGGAATCATCAAAGCCAGTAATGAAAATCACATGGTTTTTCTCACTTTTTACACCGTCTCTCATTGCACACGTAATAGAGTCGGCGAAAATTTTCTATTTATTTTCCTGAACGAATTAATTCAGTTTAGAATTAATCTCATTGAAAGGCTGATCGTGTGTGAGGCCGGCCCTGCGGTTCGACATCTCCATGAACCATTCGATAAAAGGCCGTGTTGGATTAAGGTGTTCCGAATAGTTTTGGTGCTGTGAAAAAAAAACATTAGAAATTAGAATTTGTTGAATTATAAATTGTATTTGTACAAATTTCACCATATTTTCCTTAAATTTGGTATAACGATGAGTAAGCAGTTGGGAACATTCAAACTGATCATGTGAGTGATTGAGCATAGTGAAAATGTGAACGTTTACTAAGAATTTATTTTACCATATAAAACATCAAAATAGGAAAATGATTCGGTTAAAAAAACACACATAAATATAATCGAAAATGAAAAAAAAATGTTTTCTATAAAAAATCGCAATATTTATACACAAAAAACAGAATGCAGGTCATTTGAACAATTTCCACCAAGTCATATGGTTTTATTATTGCGACGCTGAACGATTCCAACATTGAGTTTGTACATGATTGATGAAGGCACATGTGTGGCTGGGTTGCTACAGCTTTGAAAGCTATGTGGCAAAATATATTGGTGGCCAAGTCATAAAAAAAATACGTCGAAAAGTTCGCATTTTAAAAGCAAAATGTAAACATTAACTATTAGCTGAGTGATCTGCTTGGCGATGATTTAATAGTTCTACAATCAGCATATGTTTTGTGTGTGCGTGGTAAAATAATCAGAATTATGATTATAATAAATGTTAGACATAAACATCAACAGCGAATTTATGCACAAGAAATGTAATAAATTAAGAAAAAATAAAAAACAACATACTACTATAGTGGAACAGTTGCAGTCCGAATTTTCGTTTAAACAATTTGACGTCAAAGATCTCAACGATCACAATTGAACAAAGGACTGAGTTTACAGCAGCTGTTTCATCTCAATTGGAGCTCATAATTCAGCTGTGCCAAAGGAAGTTCATTGATCATTTCAATTAAATTGATTCAAGTTAACCGCAGTTTCTTATGATATGAGCCATAACGCTTTTCTTGATTCAATGATAGTAACTATTTAAAAAAAATTGTTTACTGAATTTAATTCAGTGAATAATGCACGGTGCACACCACAACTATAATTTAATTTTAATTAACAAATAGAAATAATAAAATTGATAAAAAATAAATTTAATAAACGAAAAATGTGAAACAATAAAACCCCATTAAATCAACAGGGTTTATTTATTATCAATTTTATACTAAATCGTCAATTTGCCATAAAAAACATTTAGCAAAGTCATATCTCCTATCATTAAGATATCACCACGCACTTAAAGTCTATTTATTTATTCTTTTAGATAACCATTAAATCACTCACACCTAATAAATTATTAATGTTTATTGATTACAATATAAGAAATTGTAGTTTTAAACTTTACATTTTAAAACCTTCACAGAAAGGAAAATTATTTGCGGGAAAACGTGATTAATGTTTTGGTTTTGTTATAAACAGATTTGTCACGATTTTCATTAAAATTTACAATTTTTTTTTTCATTATTTCAAGTGGTTAAGTGTTATCTAACGTAAGTTAATATGAGTGGAATACTTAGTGCAATTCATTTTAAAAAACAGACTTTTTTATTCAGTAATTTCAAGTTCTTAAATTATTTCAATCACTTGACAATACAACTTGAAAATAATTTGCCAATATTAATAATCTTAAACCTTATCAAATCAGCTGAATGGAAATTTTATTTTCACTTTCACAAGATAAAACAGCGTGTAAATATTATTAATATTGTTTGTTTTCAAAAAATGCGCCCACAGCGATGGAAAGAACCATAACTGGAGTCAAAAGCCGCATGCGCGACAACCCTCAACCGCAACGTCGCCAGCAAGAAATTTGTATAACTTGGCAATCGGTCCGAATTACCGGAAAACTCGTAGGAAAAAAATGGCTGCCGAGACAAGTGAGACCATCAATTTGGTGAGTATTTATTTAATTTCCACTATCTACGTTAATTGTGTGTGCGGCAATTACCTGCCAATTGCCGGGGTTATCTAAATGTTTATCAGCTGTGAAGTGATATCGCCGATTAAGACGCGTACAGTGCATTTTGTTAACACGCTATTTTGGATTTGTCAGTCGCTTCCCAAGAACATTGACGTTTCAGCTGTCAAAAAAGTGTATGTTCATTCATAAACTAATGAAGCACACGCACACACTGACAACAACGTTTCAAAACAATTTTTGTTTATTTTGGTGGCTGGCTTTCTTAATTGCTGATATAAATTGATGAGCAATGCTGTTGCCTGTTATGATATGTGAGATTGAGGTCGATCGCGATATGATAATTACATACTGTCGTTACAGCAAATCGAGTTTGAATGGATACTCAATGTTGAAGTGCACGCTGTCCTCCGACACCTCCGCGAGACTCTTGTGGTTAGTATAATCTATTGATTTATTATTGAACTGTCACGCCACTCTATCATTTGTCTGGTTGTAGGAGTGCGCCCATCGATTTCCCGTCCCGCTGTACGACAATGAGGGCAAAAAAGTTGACAAATTCGTGCTGACTGTGCCGCATGACAGCCTCAAATGTGTAGTCACGCTCACGGGGGACAGCATCACCCATGCCGTAAGTTTTTTAGTTTTTCTCTAATAGACCGATTCGATAAAATTCCACCACTTTTATTGCTGCAGGACATCAGTTTTAAAGTGCAACGCGCCCAGGGCCAAATACAGCGAACCTCCATCGTCCAGGATTCACCGTGGAAGTTACAACAAGTTCAAGATGCTGCTAATCATTTGCAACAGGCTATTAATCATATCGACAACGTCGATAGTTCCTATCATTTTAAGTGAGTTTCGTCTAATTAGCTGCGAATGTTGTTGGTAATTTGTGTTTTTTGTTTTAGAACATCGGACGAGGTGATGCATATATTAAGCAATATTCTGGGGGCGTTGCAGCGTGGCCGCACCAGTCTTGTGATACCAAAAAAGAAGTCAATTGATGAGTTGATGAAAGGCAGAAACATGAAGTCGCTGTCGCCGAATTTGCCAGACGATTTGGCCATTAGTTTTTATCTGCAAAGCCACAAATTAATCTTTGCTGCATATCAGCTGAGCAATATTCAGGGCACAATGAAATTTGATTCGTCCCAGGCGGAGTGCTCAGTGCCTTGGCTGAATGAGGTGCTTGTACTGTTCACGGTTGCATTGCAGTTATGTCAACAATTGAAAGATAAGGTATGTTTGTTTGACTCAATTTTATGTAGATTTTGGCTGTATCAAAGATCACAACAAATTTTAAATGTTTGATTAGAACGAAATAACGAGGTTATGACCGGGAAAAACTTTTTAAATTACTAAAATTCTAAATAAAATGTGTCTAGAACAGGAAAATGAAGAATTTACAAAATTCTTGAAATCATTAAACTTGACCCTATTTGATTAAAGTTTTTTCACGTTCCTAAAAACAAACCTGGAAAAACCTAAAATCGGTAAACGCAGCGATTATCGTTTATATTTAGTCTGATCGTATTTTCCAACCAAAAAAAACAAAACAAATTATTGATTTTCTTTTGCCCTGATTCGCCTTATCCCGAATTCACACCTCCTTAAAACTTCCTCGTCCAATAAAAAGTCGAATTTTCATCAATCATTTAAAGCTTCCTTGCCGATGTTTCCTGTAAGTCGAATTCAATTCAAAATTAATCCAATTGAATATTTTCCTCTCAACATACAAATGGGCAATTTGGAAATTTAAACATAAAGTCCCCTAACCTTTTCTCTCTCTCGTATAATGATCACGCCAAAGCCCAGCCGTTTCTTCCTTTAATGCATTTCGAATTGGCTGCTATAGACTCGTCGAATTTTTATGAGACACTTCCATTTAGGCTCGCCCGTCAAAATCAACTCCTTGGCGCGCGTTGCACATAAAACGAGTTGAGCTTTGCGTATTGCGTACGACTTTAATCGCATCGGCACTTCACGTTTTCACAAAAGCAATTTTTATTGTGCAAATGTCTATAAAAGGGCGGATACTCCGAAGCTTTGTGGAAAATTCTCATACCCTTTAAACGTAGGGTTGCACCATTAAATGCATACGTTTAAGGTTTGCTTTTATTTGTATGACTGCATGTCTAAAATTCAACGAGAATTTGTTATATTTAAAAAAAAGAAGAAATCATTTATTTGTGAATTTTAAGTGTAAAAAAATAACTTGAATTTCCCATTTTCGGCGTAATTAAGGAGCGAAATTTTGTTAATATAAAAAATAAAAATGCCTTGATTTGTATCAAGTGCATAACGTTAAATGCATCTATTCACGTTTACTGCATTTGTTTCGTTCCACCTCAATTGACAGCATAGATTGCATGGGTCGTCGTGTTTATTTCAATTTGCTGGCTTCGTATTGCATGAGATTGGACTGTATGAGTTCTATTTTCCATCACCATTCTGGCCAATGAATATTTGATAAACCCAATCGGATGTATTTTCACCGTGCAAACGTAAATGTACACTTTTAGTCGCAGAAAATAATGAAAATGGGGTGGAAAACAATTCAATGTGGATAGCTGACTATAAACAAGTTCACTTTTTTAGTCGATGCTTTTATTTGTTTCCTCTTTTCGGTTGTTCCATTCTAGATCTTTGTGGTGCTTTTTGTATAGTAGATTCACTAGTAAGGATGCAGCTTGATCAAGATAATGTAATCTATTTGAATTGAGTATTGTTCTTTAACTTATTAGGTGAGAGTATGAGAGCCACCAATCCTTTCTTTGTCTTTTGCAAGATATCCTAATATACTCGTATTTGCACTTTACAAGTTGAGACTCGCGCTTTTGCAACATGGAACATAAATTTTATTTAAAATATCCCTAGTGAGCAATGTTTTTTGGTCAGAATAGAATGTGTTTTGTAATTTGTGCATAGCAATTGATGTACGTTATTTTACGTATGTTTATTTACTTAAAAATTCAAATTAAATAAAATGTTATAATTTTTAGCTAAAACAAATATTAATAAAAAAAAAAAATTAGTGTTTTTATCATTAAACTCAAAATAATATGCAAAAAAAAGATTTTCGATTTGGAGGTGCTGGGATTTGAACCCAGGACTTTCAGCATGCGAAGCAGACACTCTACCACTGAGTTACACCCCCCGTTATACATACTGTGGCTAAAATCGTTTAAAATCTAAAGCGTGGCTCGTCTAAGATTATAGTTGCTAACGACAATACAAAAGTCAGTTCATATCTCGACTTGAATGTTGATTAACGTCGAATGATTTTAATCCAATATATGAATCATTCTGTAAATTATAATATATTGATAACGACGAAAAAATTTGTCATTTCCAGTTATACAAATAACAATTAGGTATTGTTTTAATCAAAAAAAATCTTCAATATTTTTATTGGCGAAAACATAAGATTTATTAAGGTTTTAAATGTATTTTGATCTAATTGTTGTGCTTCATTTGTATATAATTTCATACACTGACAAAACCCTATTTTAGTATAATGATAAAAATCTTTTTATTGTTGCAGATTGCTGTGTTTTCGCAATACAAGGACTTTACTGTTGGATCACGATCGCCATCAGCCCTCTCTTATTAAAAATCAATTATTCGTCGCCACCATACAAACATGGGAAAATGTTATTGAAAAAAAAAAAAAATTTAAAAGCAAAGGAAGATGCAAAACTTGAAACATCTCAGCCTTATTAAAATTCGACAAATATTTTTAGGAGGAATTTATAAAAATCTAAAAATGAATTTAACAAAAAAAGACAGGAGGCATATTTAATTAAAGAATTTAGAACCTTTGATGTGCAGAATTATTGCAGTTATGTTCAATTGTGAATCGTTTTATATATTTTGTTTTACATAATTTATTTTGTAGGGACTCAGTCTTTGTTATTTTAGTTAGTCGCAATTATTGCACCCTTTATTTCGCAGCATTTCAATTAATTCATAATCAATGTGGAAACAGTAACACGTTGCTAAACTATACATTTTAATTCACTTTGAAATTTCCATTAATAAATAAGTACATATAATTGAATGGGCTGCGTTATTAATTGATGTCATATCACAAGCTTTCATTGTTTTATTTATTAGTAAGTCGTGTTTGTAATTGGCATAATTATATCAATATTAGATATTCAATATGGCTATTGTTTGCTTGTTTTATTTAATGGTATTAATGCTTTTAAGGAAAACACACTTTATTTGAAACTCATCAATTGTATATGCAATAAAAAATTCCTTCTATACAATATATTGTATATTCTAAACCACGTTGTTATTGTTATTTAACTCTCCATTTTTAAAACGAATATTCCTGATTCTTCTGAATTAATTGTTACATAAACTTATTGCATAATTAAGAAACATACAAACTAAAAGAAATTACTATAATTATTATTATAATACTAATATAAAACGTAATGATAGCATAAAACACCCACACAATAATAAATAATGCTAGACTCTAGAGTATTTAAACGTAACCATATTATATACTGATAATATACACAATATTGAGAATATACATACATAACACATATTTATGTGGATATACATACGTTTTCAAATACAATAAATTTTTAAAATGTTTGGTTTCGTTGTGTGCGCGTGTTTAATGTTGAGGACAATAAATTACCTTGTAATTTTCATTATCGTTTTGTTTTTTATTTCTATTAAGCTCTATTAATATAATATGTGTATTTACATATTATTGTGTTTAACTCCCCTGTTAACTGTTTGATTAGCATAATTCAATTGATATAATACGAGTAGGCATTTACCGATTTAATCATACAATGTTTCACAATTATTATACACACAATATACATAAACGACTAATATTGTAAACATATATATTGAATAGAATTAAATAAATACTCTTGCAATTTACACTTACTTTAAGTACATGCTGTATTGCATGTGCAATATGCATACTATTAACGAGAACAAATTATTTAATGATTTACACAAAAATGTTTGGGGTTGATTGCACTTTTAATTAACCATTATTATTGATCTGGTGAATGACTGACAAATCGTAAAAAAGGTGTGCTAGATAACAAGTCCACCAGATAAGCAAATATAATTATATTATTGTCGATGAATATAATTTTTTAAATATTCATTTAATTAATTGGTTGATTTGCATGTTTGTTTTCTAAAAATTTCGTATCAACATAATTACATTTGTGACTCACCATTAATTATAATTTGTTAGTTCTCGCAGAATTAATCGTTGTTAATAACAGTTCTTCAAATGGATTTACTTTAAATAAAACGTATTTCGTTTAATTATTTATTTTCTTTCTACTAATCGTAAGTTTTTTTGAAAACAAATATTCTTACCATTTAGCATGTTTACATTATTAATTTCATTTGTTCTATACTTGCGAGTGTGGTGCAATGATCATTTTCTATTCTCTTGATATTATTATCATTTCAAATACGTGTTTTATGCGATTGCACAACTTTTAACATAAAAAAAAACTATTTTATATTTGTCAAATTACATAAATCACATATTCCCAGATTATTAAAATAATTTTCTGAAGAAACCAAGCGGAATTGCTAATAACTACCATTATTGTAGACAGTCACACTAAAATGTTATGAAATCGTGAAAGCAAATAGCCACTAAAATTAAGAAGCTGCCAAAATTTCAAGATATTGCAAAACAGTCTGTCTGTCTGCCATTTGATACACGATAATTAACCGAAAAGCGTTAACATTTAACAATTGTTTGTGTTTTATACCTAATTAATTTACCAGGTTGCAATCAAAATGCGGCATGACCAATGAATGCAGTTGCACTAGTGAATTCATTCAATTCGAAGTTTACAACAACGGAAACACAAACGGTTTTCAAGTAAATTTTGTAATACACAAAATGTTTATTATTTCAAAATAGTTACGAATTATTATTCAATCAAATGTATGCGTGGAACTCATTAGCTCATTATATGCCGCGCTCATTACATTTGTAGACGTTGCCGCAAAAAGCTTTTACCATTTGATACAAATAAATACAAAAGACTTAGGAGGGGAACCTCGTATGCGAGCAAAGACACGAAAGTCTTTCGACTTTGTCTGTGTGTGTTAAATTGTATACGATATTTCAAAGAGCGAAGACGCGTGTTTGATGAGACCAGAGACTTTTCAAAGTTTCGGGTCTTAAGCTTTATATTTTGCCATTGATCAACGATCAGTCGTGTTTTTGATTTTGCTTAGTGCGCATGTGGTATGTGATTTCTGTGATCTACGTGACTTTAATATATTAGTTTACAAATACGTTCAGCCAGATGCAATTTCGTTCGATTCAAAAATTAAAAAATACAAAAATTAAAATGCAATCACCACCAGTTATAATTCTTTAAGAAACTTGCGATCAGTTCTTAAGATTTACAAAATTCTTTTAACAGAGTTCATTGACTTGAAAATTATTGATATGTTTTAAAATCTAAGTTTTAAGAAAAGGTTTTTGTTTT
>JANSTS010008329.1:0-27736 GCA_026546915.1 Sylvicola fuscatus | reverse complement strand
AATGCAGTTAGCATGTGTTGATTAATATGCATAAAATCATAATTTGAAAAAAAAAAAACAGTCATGAGTAGTTCTCAAAGGCTATCAATTACTTGCTGCTCATTTAAATAATATTTTTATTAATTACGAATATATTTCAGTATATCAGTAGCTTTTGATAGGTCATTAGGATTAAAGGAGCTTATTTATCAGATAATTTAAATCTTTACATTAATACAGATCTATTTACCATAAAGTTATTCTTGTATTCGCCTCAAAGATTTTAAAACAATTTCAAATTGGGTTACTTTTTATCAATTTTTATTTAAACATCAAAGTAACTTCGTAATTAGGTACATTTCGAAACACATTTAAAAGAAATGCATTGGACCTTATGAATATTGTTGTACAAAAAAGAGACGTCTTGCGTGACCAAATGGTCAATATCTAAAGTGCAAGCAAAAGCAAAACATATTATACGAGTTTTTTTTTGGATCAAGTGTTGGGCACTGTTTTCAATGTCTGTGTGGGTCTTTTTTTTGTGGTATTTCGAAATCAATCGCATTTCTGTATTTAGCGTTGCTATATAATTTTACAGAAATCATTCCAGAATGTTTATTGACTCAGCCCAGCTTGTTTTATACAAGAACAATAAACTATTAAATAATTTGTTATTTTAAAAGTCAATTGAAAACATTTCTTCATTTCGTTTTCTATTTATTTATTTATTTTTCTCAATAAAAATAACGAATTGAAGATCGAATTTTCAAGGTTTCAAAGATAAATTTGTTAATAAATCATAATTCATAACAACAGATTTGTATCGCGAACAAGTGCTGAAGTTCGATCGGGGTGAGACACTTTAAACGCTTTTCATTAAGAAAATGTTAATTCACTTCTAGTGTTTACTGTGAATGTGCAGGTAAAAAAACTTTTTGTACGTCTTGTTGAAGTCGTACCTGAGGCTTTTTAATGATGTAATTTGATTGCCGACATTGGGCTGTTTCACATTTTTCGTTTCCATTTGAAATTTTTAAACAAAAAGTAAATATTACAGCAAATAAAAAATATTATCTTGCTGCTAATCCTTTTACATATTTTAATTATTAAATCGTTCATGTTGTACAATGGAATTACGTTACAGCAGACAATCAAACCAACAAAAACCATAAAAACCATAAAAATAACCCGAAATTTGCCCAAAGTTGCAATCGAAAACAATTACCATGACCTCTAACGCGCTTAAATCATATAAACGCAAACACACACACACACACACACACACACAGTTGCGCAATGCACTTGACATCATCTTGGGCAACAAAATAGGAGGACTCACCATCATATGTATTTCAGAGTGAAGTGGAAAAAATGAAAGTTTTCTAGCTTTATACCCATGATAGAACTGAATACTTCAAACAACTCTATGTAGAAGCAAACACGCATAATTTATGCACTTATAACACCACGTATTGTGTGAAGACTACATATACACATGTGCATAAATCTCCAGAAATGAGTTCAAAATTGCATTTGATGGGCGCAAATTGCATACTTAAGGCGACACATATATGAAAAGCATTAAAAACCGCATATAACTATGTAGACGCGCATATGCAACTTGTGGTGTCGCAACCGACAACTTTATGTGTTATTTCAAATTTTAAGTGTTTATGTTCAACGTATTGTTTCTCTTTGTCTTCAGCTAGAAAGTGAAAATGTGAATTAAACCCCGAAGTTTTTGGAACGTATTGTGAAAGACTTTAAAGCTTGTGCATAAAATATTTTTGTTACCGTATAAGCGTCGGTGAATGTGCACTTATAACTCTATGTACACAAAAAAATAACCAAACCAAAATACAACAACAGCCAAAAAGCTGGGCCAAAAAAAAAGTGAAACTGAAGCTGAAAATCTTAATTTTTAATTAAAAACACACAAACATCAAAATGAGCCAGGCAAAAGACATCGTACTCATTGCAGGTAAATTTTTTTCTATACATACATCAGTTTTAAATGAGATGGAATTTCGTTGGCATTTGGTGTGAGCACTAATTACCAACGCCATTGTCTCACAGCCGAATGTCGCTAAATCTCGCACAAATGGCAAAAAGCATTAAGAATTTTATTCAGAATAACACAATACTTAATTTGCCACACATGTGCACATTATTACCCACATAGAGTGTCCGTGACTAAGGCGGGCACGTGACTTTATAGAATTTGTTTGGTATATGGTTAATCGCCGAGCATGTTGAGATTCGCCGAACTTCAACCCTTCATTTGTGAGCTTTCAGTGGAAATAATCAACACACAGTTTAATGCCATTCGTCTAGTGGGCAGTCGTCATTATTTAGCAGAACATAAATGCATACGTGCCCGCCGAAGTCGCGTGCTTCCACGCTGACCTTTGTACATCTATTTACAAGTGCACGCTTTTTTTAGCACCACCATAAGAACACGAATTTATAAAGGGTGTGAATGTTCATTTATATAAATCTGTTTTTTAGCATTAGTTTAGTATGGCGACGACATAAACACAAATGAGTAGTATGTTGGCGTGATGTTTTTCGAAATTGCATATCAGAGTGGCTGAAAAGTTTGCATGCGTCAACGATTATGGGCTTTTTAATGTTTCTATGTACATTTAAACAGTAAATTCGTGTAGTTTAGTGCACATGAGAAATGTTTCAGATTAAGGCGACTTTTAAACAAAAACTTTTACATTCAATTTTTTACAATTTCAACATATCAATAAAACCTGCTGATTAAATTCACGTTCTTGAACAATTTGCAGAAAGTTTGTCGACATGGACGCTGCATTGGTTTAGCGATAACAGCAGCGACGAAAAGTATCCGCGATTTTGGAACGAAAAAATCATGAAAATGGCATGAAATTAAATTTAAGCTCTTAACCGAAAGCTTGAGGATTAGGATTACTTCCGAACTGCCTGATGAATTACAATTTCAATCACATTGTACGAGTATGTGCATCGTTTCAGTGCGACACAAGCAGAAAAAAGAAACTAGAATAGAAATCAGTTGACTTTTCGAAATCGATTTCGATTAACTTTTTTTTTTGTGTTAGCCTCCTCACTTTGCATGTGCTGCTGTATTTGTTGTTTTTTAGGTTATTGCGGAAAAAGTGTATGTATATAGATTTTTGGGCACGCAAAGTCTCATGAAATAAAATTTAATATTTTCCCAGGCGAAGGTAAAATTTTTCGTTTTGTTTATCAATTCGAATGGGCTGGTTTCACTTCCACAAAACCGCTCATCGTGCGCGCACATACCACCCACAAACCAACCCCTCACGTGCAAATATTGCTGCGACTTTTGAGACCAGCCCAAAATTAATCTATTCATGCTAGATTTTTTAATTAAATTGCGGCTGAATTCAATTTATCATTTAAAATTAAGTTTGGTTTTATATTCCTGTTACAACCGCATGTGAAGCAATGCCATTTCAGTGGCGGATGCAAAAAAAAAAATAAAAAACTGTAGCCAATGTTATGGAGTCGGATTAATTGTGAAAGAAACATAGGAGGTAGAGGGTCGAGGTTTAAATATTAATATACTTTATACATAGTTGGGTGTATGTGTTTGAAATTAATCGGCACAGGTTTTTAAAAGTGGCGGAATAGGCGCACGCCAACCGAAAATGGGGTAAACGGCGGTACCTATAGGCAGTGAACTCGTATAACTTAATATAACAAAGGGTGGTCAAATTTCGAACGGACAATATTCATTATTTAGATTGGCAGCAACCCACTAGTTCCAATTCGGATGTAGGATTTTGTGTATATTTGTACGTTAAAGAAGGTACAACGGCGAGTGGACGTATTATGAATACTCTTGATTGCAACTGTATTTGTGCGTTGGTTTACTGTAATTTCATCCCTCGTTTTGATTTATATATATTTAGTCACAGGAAATGAAAATGCAAATATTCAATCCAAAGCGTATTTGAAGAGCATGTACTGGTATACTAACATATTTCCTCTTATTCTTTGGTTGTAGGTGGATGCGGCTTTTTGGGTCAGCACATTGTTAAGCTGCTGCAGGAACACGATACCACAGTTAAGGAAATCCGTATTGTGGACTTAAAGCCCTACGAAAATCGATTGAGTGAGTTGCCATTTACCAATTACTTCGCCCAATGAAATGATTTAATCAAATATTAAATTTCCAATTACTATTCCAGTCAATGATACAAAAATGTACTCTTTTATCCATTTTCATGTTCTAACCCCCACCCATATCCCTTCACCATCCACATTCTGGTCTCGCGTATACCACCTCTAACCAAACCTGTCTATTGGTTTGATATGAATTGTATTTTTCTGTGAGCTTCTGCTTCATTGTTGTATACGAAAAATGTGATCTTTTTCTTTTGTTTCGTTGCAGAATATGCTGAAAAAATACCAATCGTACCATACATCGGCGATATTTGTGAGCCGGAAACAATCGAAAAGGCATTCGAGGGTGTTGACTGTGTATTTCATTGTGCTACCTATGTTAATTTTCAATTTCCGCCTGATTTAAACAAATTAGAGCACGTCAATGTAAATGGTGAGTATTTGAGTTGTAGTTTCCATATCGCGGCCCACATCCTTACCGCGCCGCGCCGTCTGATTGTTCAATGTCGGTGGTGCGTTTTTGTTGCGGGCCATATTCGTATAGAGTTCAATTCGAACAAGCTGAGGATATTACGGAAAATTCGATTTCCCAATTATCGATTCTGATGTGGAAGTGGAAAGTCGGCGTATAAATATTTGAGGCGTGGAATGGCGTAGGTTTTCCATATTGTTTGTGTGCACGCGGAGAGCAATACCGTTTATCTTTTCTGGTATACTATTTGACACGATAAACGGAAGTTAGGCTAATGAAAGAACATTTCGTGTATAGAATTTAAAGCAATTAATTTTAGGTGGTTTTTCTGCTTTTTAAACATTGTTGAAATTTTTTTCACATTCACGTATTTGATACAATATAATTTCTTTGTGTAGTTTTTTTTCTTAGTTCAATTCGGATATAACTTTTATTGAAATTGTAATATCTCAACTTTTTTATTGACGACTTTTTTATAAAAGAACATTCATTAAATTTATCAAGATATTATAATGTACGAAATTTTCAAAAACGTTCCACGCTAAGTAGCTATATCGATTCTTCTGCTCCAATTCCACATCAGAATCAGTTCCGCTTATGTAGATAATTATTAAAATGTTCATATTTCCAAATAACCTGTGTAACCGAAAACCGTACAAAAGTACGTGAATGAGTATCATTAAAATCTGTCTCTTTCTATGTGTTCTCCAACATTTGGTTCATTGATCAGGCACAAAGCAGATTGTTGAATTATGCGTCAGATACAATGTGCCACGATTGGTATACTCGGGAACAACGGCGGTGACATTGGTGCCATTTTTAGGACGTGCCGCATTCACTATGATATTCAACCAGACGGAGACGAAAGCAATTGTGCCGACATGTGATAACAAATTTCTAGTATCCGGTTATCCTTCGTCCAAACAACGGGCCGAGCAAATTATCCTAGGTGCACACGGAGCGCCATTGGCCAATGGCAAAGGTAACTATCATTAAATTGATTTTCTGGCCCAATTAATCCTCCAACACTATTAACTTTGTCATTAAGTTAAGAGGGTGAAATAACAGAATTATATGTATATTTGATATTAATTGTTTCGTTGAAGACGTCTTGACTACAACGTCGCTGAGGCCGGCATTGATGTACGGCGAACTGGACAAGAAATTCATTCCACGCATTATTGGGGTGTCGCACTATTTTAATGGCATCATCCCGAAAGTGGCTGGCCCTGGCGGAAAACATCAAGTAGTTTATGTTGGTAAGTGCGTACATATTTTATCGTAGCCCTAGGAGCTGTGCCACCCACCACTTCTTTTCAACTCAGACGTTTTCCCTTCTTGGACGCGCCCAAGTGCGTGCGTTCTCGTTCTTCAGTATGCCGTCGCACGGAAATCCTTATCTATAGTTTTCGTGCAATTGGATACAAGCATAAATCGTGACTTGTAAGCGATAAAAGTCAGTTAATATTGTTCTAAGTCATTGATTAAAATCCATTGAAATGAGTGAATAAATAAATTTATTGTAGTAGCATTTCACCCTATACAAATTATCTGTACGTCAATTCATTTGAAAATGTGTTTACGCAGGCAACGCAGCTTGGGCTCACATTCGTGCCAAAGACGCATTAAAGAAGGATAGGAATAGTGTTGGCGGACTTCCTGTATTTATCACCGATGAGACACGCATCCAGGATTCGCTCAGGTTCAGTCAATATATAGCCAAGCAGACGACCAACGTACGTATTAACCCATCGACATGGAAGTTCCCAGTCTTTCTGTCATTGCTGCTGGCCTTTATGATGGAGATGACTGTGAAAATTCTGCATCCGATTTTCGGTACCACTTTGCCATTCCAACCGCGTGCACTTGTTCGCTATGCATCGTCGGTGTTGCTGTACAGTCGACTGAGGGCATCCATTCATATGGACTATGAGCCAATATTTACTGAGGACAAGTCTGCTCAGAATAGTGCCGTCTGGTATGAAAAGTGGTATCAGGACTTTCTGCTAGAAAAGAAAGCATTGAAGAAGGACAAATAGAAGTTAAGATGAAGAACGTTTTTTGATAGCTAATTTTTCAAAATTTAAATTAAAGATACTTTAGGTCGGTAAAACGATTTTTTCGTTGATTTTAAGAAAATTTGTAAATACAAAAAAATTATAACAATAAAGTAAATTTGGGAGGGAATTTTGTTATGAAATACAAGTGTAATTGTAAGACAATTTTTGTTGTTTAATTTATACATATTTTAGCAGAAAGAATTATCAAGTTAAAGGCATTCTCGTTGTGATGTTTTCAAATTATTTCATCTGATATAATTTATAGCCCAGAAAAAAAAAACACATAAAACGCAATTAAAGCCATAGCTTGTTCTATACACTTGAGCCACCACAAATACACGCATTCTCAGTCACCATCCGGATGTATATAACATTTATTTATCCAACGTGAATTTATGGCAAACCATGAATTAAATATTAAAATAAATGTGCAAAAACAAATAATTTTAATGTGTGTGCAAACAAAGCATTCTTTAACAATATTTGTCATCCACTTGTTACAATAAAGAAAAGCTGAACGGCGACGTAGCCAAAGATATGAAACTGGAGGGTAGAAAGTCATTCTCTTCTTTCAGTATGAACACGAAGGGAGGCTGGCAAACTCAGCCAGCGTCTATATATACGCAAGCAACAACAGCAGGAAAAAAAGCGGCGCTAGAACAGTTTTTCTCTTCTTCGCCAGTGTTCAATGGATGAAAAACGTGAATAAAAACATGGCAAATTTCACAACCATCGCACTCCACATTCGCCACCCGTGCCACCCGCGACACCCGCACCACCCGCGCCACCCTCGTCGACGCCACACCGCTTGTTGTTGCCGCCGCCACCGCTGCCGCCGCTTGGGCTGTTTTTGTTGCGATCCGCATACCCGGTAAGCCCTCTCTTCTGCGAACGATCCAGCGCTCCTTCCATATAGTGTCATCCCCAGGGCGAGTAGCCGAGACACAAAGGAGAACCCACACAGATAACCACATGCATATAGAAGTCGACGCAGCGACTACCTATACTTTATATACGGTTCTATAGACCAAAACGCGCGGAATATAAAACAAATTTGTAGCACTCGTACGCACTCGCGAAAAGTAAAAAAAAAAAGTAGCAGCAAAATCCGTTACTGTGTGGAAATTTCATCTTTTTGCAGAAAACAAATGTAATAAAAGAAGATTTATATCTTTTCCAACTCGAAACAATCTTCGAACTGACTTAAAAACTGATTAAGGGAGGATAAAATAGTTAAAGTAGCGAGTGTAAGCGTCCGCAAAAAGTTTGCGATTGAGTATAAGCGGAAGTGTCGGAGCAGCAATGGAAATAGCAGCGCTTTGCTTGTTCCGAATTTAATTGACGGATTTGATTGTCAAAATTTTTCAGAAAAGGGTTCTCTAAATTAATTACCCTCTTCGGCTAATTGATTGTATGCTGCTGCTTTGTTTTCTTTTCAAGTTGAAGTTAAGACGCAATCGTAATTACTTATTTGTCGCAATGTGCAGATTGTATACAAATCTGGGTGGTATGATACGAATCAATTAAAAGTGTTTCTCAGTACCTTGATTGATTGTGCCATTAAAATATGGGTGCACATTTAAGATGCTGGATACAAGCAACAGTTTAGGTTTGTGTAATAAAATTTACAATTACTTAAAGAATTTTCCTCGTTTTAAGTTTAAACCGTTTACCTTGAGCGCTCTCGTAAACTGATAAATGTTTCCGCCGTCAAATGCGAATATAGAAAATGCGCAATTTACTTTCTTGAAGAAACTGTTTCCTGTAAAAGTTCATCCGATTGTAAATGTCTACACAGCTGGGGGGGAGCTTCGGAAAAACTAATAGCATATGATCCCTATACTGCCCAAAAGTCCATATCGTGGCCGACCATAAATCAATGAAAGTAATTACGTGGAACTATACGCGTTAAGATATATATCAACTCTGAAAGATACAGAGTCAGTGCACTTAATTTCCCTTGATTGCGCTGGTATTTTATTTCTATATGCTTCAATGGGTTGATTAAAGAAATAATTGCTTAGCCGATGCGGCCGTCGCGCGGAGCGTCGGTCGTCCTTGCCACACGTATAGTGCAGCGCCCACAACGCCGCGGCTACATTTGTTTTGGAGCAGCGCCGTCTTCTTGTTTTATTGATTTTCAATGGGCGATTTAATGGGCCACAGCACTCTCTGTGGGATAACCCAATACGCCGAAATAGCGTAAATGCGACCCAATGATATTTATTTTTCAAGTGCGTGCATGCCGACGGAAAAGCGGAACAGCGGAAAAGCGGAAAAGCAAATCGCTGCGGGGCTCTGGCTGAGATCAAGTTCAACACAATTAAGTGTACGTGTACAATCAAGTACACGAGAACGAGACGCAATCGCACAGTTAATACGATCCTTTTTGAAAGTGAAAAGTATAAGATTTCCTAGATGCGAAGATGCTTTAAATTCCAAGGGTTTTAAACCTGCAATTTCTATAGAATATGAAGTGCTCCAGTGTAGGAGCACTTACAAATATAGCAAATAATTTAAGGAACTACAAGCAATTTACCCTTAAAACCAATCATGGGTAAAGGAAATTAATAAGTCCATTTTGTGTTGCCCATGGCTGTCCAGAATACTTTCTAGTTTCTGTATTTATTGATAAACTTTGTGTTGAGGCACATCCATTGTGTGAGCACTATAACTACACTCATTCGTTGATGGAACTTCCTCATTTGACACTGTACAGGATAATCGGATGGCACAAAAATCTCCGCACAAAAATGCGTTATTAGTTTCAATGGGTCAACATTATGATTGCGATTATTATTATTATTGTTATGATTATTTCTTCGGTCGTCCTGTTCCTTTATTTAGACATTTCTCGATAATGACCAACGCTGGCTAGATAATAGAAGCGAGAAAATTGTTTTCAATTTATATCAAAAATAATAGTAATATGCCAGAGATAATGGGCCCAAGTGAAACTGGGGACAAAACACAATAAGGCACAAAGCGAAACGCAGAAAATAATGAAAACAGAAGCGAAAGAAAAATCAGGATGAAGAAGCTGCGTGTATATGACGGAAAAATTGAGCCCATTAAATGTCAATACAAAAATTACCCGTCCATCGAGTCCTTGTTAGTGCGCCAGCACTCAGATGTATGCGAACAGAATTGGCGCATATACATTAAGGCGGCACAACACACTCACCCTTGCCCAAATATAAAACGGCCAAAATAAGATAAGAAGGAAAATTCAAGGAAATATTTCAATTTGACTTGCAATATAAAGGACACTAAAGAAATACATTCGATATATCTTATAGGGTCGTGATTAGACATTTGGACATTCGATATTAATCTTGTGCCTTAAAACGGGACCAAAAATATACGTAGAAAGGAAGCAGCGACGGCGGCACCCATAGCACTGTTCAAATCCTACGGTGTGGCCCACACTTGTATCATTGCCTGCGCCTGCGAGGATATATACAATGGGCGACGGAAGTGGAATGTGTTGAGAAAACGTGGGAGAGTTCACGACAGCAGGGGGTGAGCCACGCTCACACAGTCGAAGAACAAACTAAATGTATACACGTCACAAAATCGGCCGATCGTGGAAATTTTAGGGGTGAACGAGCGGAGAAAACTGCGGGAAGTTGACCGAGATTATGGAAGCGTCGGCCTCACATTCCTGGAAAGAATCGCGCACGAAAGGGACAACACGAATGATAGCGAAAAAATATTAATTGCGCTGCCCTAGCTCTTGGTCTGAGGGAGTTGGGTGGGGAGGCGATCTGGTGGCCGGCGCAGCGCGACTCATAGGGAAAGAAAAGCTAATGGATGAGGGCGGAAAATACTTGCCTCCGTTTATTACAATATATACCCCGTTACGATTTTGGTGTGTGTATATAAACACAATTGTTGGTTGCGCAGAGAAACTGATTTATTTGGGTTTTTTTTTTCCTGTTCGTCCTTGTTGCAGGTTTGGGTAAAAATCGAATCGGTTAGGAAGGAAATTTAAACCGAGCTGTCGTGTTACGATACCCGCAGTGTATCGATGTGGGTGGCAGGGTCAGCCGTAGGTGGAATGGTGAATGAAAGGATAAATATGATAAGACAATTAACAGGGTTTCCGAACTGAAATTTAATGCAAAGTCGGCTCATTGCAAGAAGGCAGAGACGATTGTTAAGATATATTGTTATGTGGGGTTGGGCTGGACGATGGAATGAGATGTGGGGTGTGAGTTTTAAATAGGGGCTAAATGGTGGAGGCATTTTAGGTTGAAAACCAGTTGTGTTAAATTTAATGAGCGCTTGAAATAAAATATTTTGGTGGCAATGAATTTTGTGAGTTATGCGAGTTTAAAGAGATTTTGAAATATGCATAATTGGATGTAAGAAAATGCTTAACCGGTTTTAAATTACTATATGCTTAGGTCGAAAGGAATAAGAGAGAAAGTGCATGAGGTAAATTCATATTCCAATCAGTGATGTTACATAAAACATTTCTTCGTAACAATAATCAATGTACACATAAGGACATGAGTTCTGGAATTAATGTAAAATCAATATGTAATTAAAGGTAACTATTTGTGATTGATATACTCATCCAAATAATGCAACTCGTTTTTTTTTTGTCCGAATGTGTTTGAAATTGAGAGGAAATTCACTTTATCATAAAAACGTGCACCTACGGGTATAATAGCATAAAACGGAGATAGTACAATTCCAAAGAATTTTCTGCGAACTTTGGAGGGTGGTAGTCGACAGTCAGCGGTCGGCAACCGAACACCAAATGCTGAAAATATATAGATAATACTTTGTAGAAAAATTAAATTGGAAAACTTTTCAGTTTTTGTTTAGGCTATAAGTCATAAGGATTACATTCCAGAAAGGGGTTTTTCCCACTGTGTACATCAAACTTATTTATCCCTCGACTTCTTCAATTTAATGTGGCACAACGACAAAAGAAAGCGGTGGAGATATTAGGTGTAGCGGATGTCTCTGCTTGATTTAATTATTCTGGAATATTTAAGACGCCGCGCCCGCTTCCTGTGGAGAAAAACTTAAAACGATCTGCCACACAGCGAATGCTATCCTTGAATTCCTCCAGCAATTAAATCAATTAAAAAATTAAATTAAAAATGTTTTGTCCAGGGAAATCTATATGTTTGACGTGAATGTGTTTAATGAGTGTATGTGTGTTTGTGTGTGTGTGTGTGTGTGTGTGTGTGTGTGTGTGTATGTGCATGTATGTGTGTTACGGGAATGTAAAAGCGAAACGGCAGTAATAAAACGGAAGTTAATTCGAAAATGTTTTGTATCCCATTGTGCCTCATGATGTAAAGCTGCAACTCTAGGTACAACGAGGACGAACACAGGCGGTCTCATCGGTGCTGGCGAATATCACCCGGGAGAGGGTGAAATGTCAAAAGTCTACTTCAAAGATTTAATTAAGTCCTCACTAGAAGCCCATCATGGTACTGTATTGGATGTTATTCAGACGCACACAATCAGCATGCATGTATGTTCTCGCATATGGGCGGCCACAAGAACGAAATGATAATATGCTCGTACATTGTGTTCGACTCTAAGCACGTGTATTATACAGTTGAAGATGAGTTTATTTCATTGGTGCTTTTGGATTTAGGGATTAATTGATCACCATTACTAGGATACTCGAGCTGTACCATTTTGCTATAGTTAACAAAATGGCACTCATATTAAATTACATGTTTTTTTTTTACAATACAACAATCGAAGGAAAAATGAAGAAGAATTGTGTCATATTTGAAGAATTTCACAATATTTTGCCAATCTATTTTGATGGTATTAAAATTTCTTTCATTAGGGAAATGTAAATGGAGAAATTCTTTATTACCAACTGAAACGGTTGACTTTTTTAAGCTAATACATTTATTAAATATAATTTATGATCCAACTTGATTGATCAAGTTCAATCTAGATAGTTGAAGTCAAAATACTTTTACCCAAGACACAAATACCATATTGACCAATTGTAAATTTTCTATTTTATATCCGAGTTGTATTGTCGACTCGAGTTTAGTGTACATGCCAGAATTGCTCATTCGAAATCCTTCCTACGTACCAGTATGAATAACAAGCAAGCATATTTTCTAGAAATATAAAGCTCTATTGATGAGAATATCCAATATCCCTTCGTGAATTACACGCCCACTCCCCAACCTCCATAGCCACCCCTTCACCTGACCTCGGCACACTGCACATGAACAAATTACATATATGGATATGAATAATCGCATTCTATACGACATACGTGTAGCCAACATGTGTGCATTTGTGAATGCGCTCTGCAGACACACAAGTAAAATAAATTCAAAAGAACACAATCGACATATAGATGAAGTAAATGTAATCCCGTAGAAATCCTCAGCACCATACGTTTGAATTGAATGGCTTGAGATTAACAGACACAATCCATGACAAACAGAGTCATAATGTAGAATTTTCCGCACACAATTCTTTCCCTTATCCATCGCCCCCTACCCCAATTGACATAGACATCTATAAATAGATATAAGGATACAATGTACATGTAGTTAAGTTTATTTGAATCCGAACACGGACGAAAAGGAGCACGCTGCACAAGGAGACTGTGCTCGCTTCTAAGTTGTTACGGGGAGCATGCGAAACAGGCTGCCACTTCTTGTAATTGAAATTTATATAATTTCTAAAAGGAAGTGACAGATTGCTGGAGTGAGATTGCCCTCGCGTCTATGATGATTCCGGTGATGCCTCTGCGCCGTCAGTGTGTTCGTATGTTTTGTTTGACGTTTGCTGTGCATAATTTCGAATGTGATTTTTTCTCGTATACCTGTAATCTTTCATTTAAAATTAGGCAGACATAGGTAGAGAAAATTGAATTAAAAGAAATGTCCCTCTGAAATGTAAATACAATTTGCGACTGTATGATGCATAGGCTGGCTGATTGAAGGCGTCACTTCGCGCTAATGCTTGCCGAACCGAATGTGTGCCAAACATCACAGAAGGAAAATTAAATTAAAGAGAAAACAATGAACAAGTGAAAAAGCTGAGGGTTTGCCCATGATGCCATATGAACATTTGTTTCGTTTCTTCGGCCCATCATATAGTTTTTCTGTTGTTTCTGATTCGCTTCAGCAGTTTGTGTATACGAAAAACTTTTCTCCATATCATTGTTTGTAGTTTTGCACAAGGATATAGGCCTTTCAGTTGAGTTTTGTTCATCCATACACAAAAATGAAGAAACTCATCTCAGGGAGGCTGTGGCAAATGTTGGTGATTATTGAAAAAATGTGAAGCAGAAAATTAAAGAATACTCAGTTAATTATTAGGATTACTTCTGTGAGCTATTTGGACGAATCCTGGGCGATGTGTGGGTTGGGTCGACCATAAAGTTTACTAAAAGAGAGATTGTTTCTTCCGATTCTTGCTCAGACAATCGAAAAGGCACATTTAATGTGATGAGGTGGGGTTAATTAAATAAAATCCAAATTCGCTTCAGTTAGCACAATTTTAAACGAGTCTTAATCCCAAATTTCATGATATTATATTATCGATTTCAGTTCATTTGTGGCGATTTAAAGAATCACTCATGAACTTATTTCCCGTCAAGCATTATCTTATTCAATACTTCCGACTAGAAATTCTTCTGAAGCTATAATGTTGCTTTTGCATTTCAGTCCATGGTGTTTGCGGTGGCAATTAATTCCATCAATTCGCCCACAATCATCACACAGTCCACCTTCTTGGCTCGGTGCCCGCACATTTCAATTGAAAAAACAACAAATAATTATCAATCATAATAAAAGTGTAATTTACCTCTGGAAATCATATTTCCTGAAGGTATAAATGTATTCTCAATTCGCATCCCAACCTCACAAACAGTGTCATCCCATTCCACATGACGATTCTGATACAGACGATGCGATGGAGAGAAATGTATTTCTAATGATTAAGGGAAAAATATATTTTCTTTCTGATGTTCTATACAACAGCAGTATACACGCTGATAAAATAATATAAACGAAAAAGTCAAGATTAATGATAGGTGAATGCAATTCCATTTGCTATAGTCTTGGAATTTTTATATTATGCTTTTTCCCGGTTCCCAACTCCCAGCTTGTAGAGTGTTTAAATGTTTTTCTTTGTAATTTATATTCGAACTAAATGATCTCTTTTTCTCAAAATAGCAATCTTTCAGTCGATGGTACGAGTTCAAATTTAAATATTTGGAAACATAACATTGTATTTATGATTTTATGTTTTAGGATTTTCAAGAAAATCATATATAAATATTTATGTTTCAATGTATCTAAATAATAAAAAAAAAAAATGTATGGTCAAGTCTCTTTGATTCAGGCACATTTTGCAGTGTTACGTTTAAAAGGTATGGGGAGGCTGTCCCTGCCGAATCATTTCAGATTCATCCAAAGTGTGACTGTGTCTTTTCTTTATACAGTCTATATAGGAGTTACATATTCATATAAATAACTCACATATGGGGTGGCCATTCATTTCATCCTCTGCATCTAATCACCTCGTAAATGGAAATAAAATAAAGTTTTCTTGTTTATCGATACTCGAACATATCAATTTCTTTCGTCCTTTTTGTCTTGCCCTATCATTCTTTGAGTTGTTGTTTTTCGTTGTTTGAACTTCTTTGATTTTCTCCTTTAGTTGATTCGTTTAAAAATCTTCGGATCATGTTGCTGGAATAGAACTTAAGTAGGGCGCTGGTAATTAATTTGATAGACACGTCATTGGAACGTGCTCTAAGTCATATTTTTGTTTGGTAGACTTAAGAACTTTTTCGTCGTTTTTTGTCAGAACTTTTATGTTAAATTATCAATAATTAGTTAATATTTAGATAGACTAGAAAAACATGAGAATGAATGTGAAAAACACGATTGAGGAAATGACAGTTTAAGCGTTTCGAAAACTGAATTTAACCTGCCTATTTACACTCCTTTCGAATATTGAAAATCGAACAATGAAAATATTTAAAATTCCACATTTTTGATTATTCCATAAGTCACATAGCCCTGGCATTACTTCATATCTTTTCCACCAAAGTCGTTTGATCAATTGCTGCAAATTGCTATCAATTGAATGAAATGAAGCGTTAAATATTTGTTAGAATTGTGGCTACGGGAATTCAGGAATAGCGTCCATAAATCATGGCGCCCGCATATTTCATTTTTTGAATAGTTATCCTACTCTTTTGTATTCCTCCATGTGAAACAACTTAGTATCTTCATACAGGGTACTTTGTACAAAGTTATAAAATAAATTGCGTATATGACTGTTGTCCACAAATCATGTGTTTTATCTATTCTCAACACTGTATGTGAAAAAGAATAGGATTTCTTTAGAGAATAAATTTCTTCATGCGTGTGCTAGTGTGTGTGTGTGTGTGGTGGAGGCGCTTTTAAAATGCAGAAAGCTATGTGAAGCGCAATATAGCCGGGCTAGGAGTTGAAGTTATGAAAACGAAGTGAAAAGCTCTGTACAATACAAACGAGCTGGAAATTTACAAACGTCGACCTTAAACCACCCCAGCTGTCTTCTTCATCCGCTTTCTATACTGAAAAGCGGCAGACGCAAATTTACCTTAAAAATAATAAAACTGCACCAGCAGAACTTGGGTGTGCACCCATGCATGTGCTTTGTATGCACATTGCACATGTGTGTGTGTGTGTGTGTGCGAAGGGCAAAGGGTAGCCGTACTTGAGCGGGCGTTTTCACATATATAAACTCGAATATAGTGAATGTACACTGTACAGTACAAGGTGGCTTGATCGAACGAATAACTAGATAAGGGCAACACAAATGGGTCACAATTTAAAAGTTTGAGTTTCCGTTCTAAGTGGATTGATGTCGACGTGCACATATTTTTCTACTGCAGCTGCATTTTTTTCCTCGCTATTTTGTTTGTCGTGTCTGTTTTCTAGCTTCGATTATTTTTTTTTTTGGCCAGCATGGTAAAGTTTCGCGGGCATGCTGCTGCTCCTGAAATTTCAATTTCAGTTTTTACATGCAATCGTTTCTTATTGGAACACAGAAATGAAATTGTGACAATAAGTTATTGACGTGTAGTGACTTATTTAAAGAATTTTTTTTTCATGATTCATATAACCTGATTTATATAATTGCATAGACAACGTTTTTGTTTTATTGAAATGGTTTACCCAAAAAATTAAGAAGCATTTTTTTAATTCTATTTCCATTTTATCAGTAAATAATAATTGCATAATATTTGTACGGTCAATTGCAATGCAACAATATGTTAAACTTTCGAACAACAAATTTGATCTCAAACAATATTAGTACGTTTATACGATTTCCTTGATTAATTACTTTGGCGCGTATATTCAACCCTTTGAAGATGTGACAACGACATTGATAAAGGTGAAATATTCTGCATAGAATGCAAGTTGAACAAAGGCCTTGCAACATCTCATTCACACAACGTAAAAAACGGCGAAGAAAAAAAAACGAATCGAGTTGTTTCACCGAGGCGAGGGTTTGAATAAAAATGTAAAGAAATGAATGAACGAAAAAAAATTGGTTAAAACAATAGCGCAATTGTTCGATGCAAGTAAAAAAAAAATTGGAGCGCTCTTCTGTGCGCTTTGTCTCTGCAATAAGGGAATGAAAACATAAGTAACAATGAGAGCCCAAGATTTATTTTAGGGATAATATGCTGCCATCTTGTGCGACGTCTGAGTACAATTATTATTTCATAAAAGTGGGTGGAAGGGTGGCTGGCTTTTGTGTGCGGTATCTCGCATGTACATTGTGTCCCTTTTTGTGCTAAACGGACAAAAAAAAATTAAAGTCAGGAGTGAAATTGAAAGTATGTAATTATGGAAAGTGCGAACAGTTTATAAAATGTAGAGAGGATAAGGACAACGTTGTGATGACGCGTCAATTTTAAGGAATACGCAAAATTGGTTTGCATTCAATTTAAATTAATTAAGAACAATAAGCAGTTTTTCTTGTATTCAAAAGTTCTGTAGTTGACTGTTAAGATTTTATTTTGATAGTGGCAATCATTAAACGTTCTACTTTCAGGTATCTAAGAAAAGAAGGGAAGTGTTTTAAATAATTATGAAGCATTTATTGTCGATCAGAATTAAAAAAAAAATAATTTTTGAGATTTGAAAGGAAAAACAAGTTAAACACTGATGACCAATTTTTTTAGAGAATTTCTAAATTTAAATGATGATAGAAAAAAATAACTGAAGTCGCAAACAATTTAAGGACATAAAAGCTTTTAATTAAAATTAACATCATCAGTTTTATGTAGAAAATCCAGGATAATCATAGATTAATCAGACACTCAGAAGATTGTCGTCGGAATAAACGTCAATGGTAATCTGTTTTGTGTAAAATGGTGAATTAATGCGGATAATTTTAGCAAAACATAAATTTCCATCGCAAAAAGGGTGACATCCTGTTTTATACATGAAAGCATATTGGATTTAGGAAAAAATGTCAATTTAATTGGATAATTTTAAACATTATCCGCTATCTACGTTGATGAGGGATGGTAAGCAATAATGCTTTGTAAATTATACATTTGAACAATTCCAAAAATAACATTCAGTTAAATTTCCAGTTACATACATTGAAAACGAATATTTTATTCAACAAAATAATGAAGGAACATTTTTGATAAATGATGGGAGGAAATGAATAAACGAACAAAAACTTATATGTAACGCTATACCGTGCTTCAAAGATAAGTGGTGCTTTAATTAAAATGAAATACCAACGAAAAATGAAACCATTATGCCGAAAACATGCCACATACGCTGCGATATTTATGAAATATGAGAATATAACTTAACTGGATATAGCTTCGATGCAAATGATGCAAAAATTCTAATAATTGAATTTTGAATTCACATCCGTTTGGGCAGCGGCATTGCTATCACATGCTTTGATCCGAATCGCAATGAATGCAGTTTTGAAATAAATATATTTTGTCTGGGTTTTTTGTTGGCGCGAAGTAATGCACCACTTCTAGTTTCGATATGCCATGGTATGAACATCGCATAACATATTCGGTGAGTATATCATAATAGATTTAACTGCATGGAGCCGCAGTATCAGTGAACTTCCACTCTTGAAATATTTTCCAATCGTTTTGTTTCCAAACTTATGTATACAATTAAGGGCACGTGCGCCACATTATAGATAGAAACCACAACAACCAATACATGCATGCAAATTCCGAAAAAAAAAGTATGGCAATCCAACCATTTTGCGAGATTTTCATTGTGCCAGAGTTCGCCAGATTTAAGGGTGTGAACGCTGTCTGAATGTGTTTGGGGAGCATTGGGTGGGTGGCTGACGGATTTTCAGTTTTCATTATAATTGTTCGGTGAATAAGTGGTTGATGGAATTAGGGGTGCAAAGGACGCACTAGATAACCGGCTAACGTTGAATCTGTGTACGAGAGAGACATGAGAAAAATGTAAATCTTTGATTTATTCAAATGCAAGTCTCAATTAAATAGAACTAACTGGGAATTGAGTGGGTGCGCGTGGTGGGTGGTAATACAGAGATTAACGGTCCCATTGTTATATTATATGCATATAATGTGCCGGATTGTATGCAGCGACTGGACGACTAACTATATGTATTCTATTTTTGTGCGAGTCTTTTTCGACACAATGCTGCATTGCAACTGAATAATAATTATGTTTTCACTGAGAGATAGTAAATGCATTGAAAAAGTTATTATGAGAAGTTTAATGGAAATCGCTGGGATGATAGTTTTGCGCTTTGTTGTTGCGCGTCCGGACTCCGGTGCATGTAAATTATTTAGCTTCCATGCATAGATATAACATACATATATATAGTTTCTGTATTCCATGGAACACTTCAATTTGTGCGTTTAAATTACTGTTATGGAAATGAAGTTTGCTAAATTGAAAGACAGTAAATGCGATTTTTGTAGTGTAAATTGTACAGTTTGAAGATGTTTAGCGAAATATTTAAATTCAGAGTACATTTCATGGAGATAGAAAGTAATTAGTTATTTGCAAGCAATTTTCAATGTTGAATTCTTAATTAACCTTATAAACAAACAATTTTAATTGTTTGTCACATGGAATTGGATAAGAAGTTCTACTTAATTCTTGTTTATTTTTCTTTTTATTTATACACAACTATTAACTGATAAGTAATAGAAAATCATTTAATTCCGAATGGCATTTATTTTATATTGTTGTTTTACAATCGATAATTAGAATTATAAACATATTTCAGATTTTATTTGCCTATATAAACAATTATAAAATTACATTTTTAATTTTATTTTTTTAAAATGAGTAATTGCTACTGATTTTGTGAATTTTATTTACGTTATTGCAGAAATAATTGCATGAATGTTTTATTGATTTATGCAATTTGATTAAATTTGTATTCATAAATACAACATTTAAATAATAACTAAAACTTTATAAAACAAGTCAAGATTGTTAATGTGGTTCTTGACTATTTACATAGTTTAGAGAAAGAATATTTGACTTTTAAGTTTTTTCATTTTTAAAGAAAATAATAATGAAAATGAAATTATAAGAATAACTAAAAAAAATGCAATTATTTAAATTCTACAAATTCAACCTTACATTTGATAAGCTAATATGGAATCATTTATAGGAACATACATTCATACAAAGAATTGTGAACTATCAGTGCAGCCGTGAAGATGTCATCTCGCGAAATAAGTTGCACCGAAATTGTTGCGGCTTCTTCACGAGCATATGCTTTGCATAAAATTATCATTTGGAATATTGCATGAGATGGAAAGAGCTTTTGCCAGACCATTTAAAAGTGGAAATGCAAATATCTATGGCGGGCAACTTTATGTTTTCAGCCACTTAAATTCACACTCAACGTATGCATGTGCATTGTGCATATATGCATTTGGTATTCGATGCGATTGTCGCCTGCGAAAGTGTTGAACTATTTAAATGAGCTGCAAACATGGACGCACCACCGTACATAAACTAACATATAATTAGCTTAACTTAACTGCTCCAGTGGCTTCACAGAAAGATTATGTTTTAATGGGGGCAGCAGTATTGGTTTCATGCGGTCTCATCGTTTGCCCACTTATATATGCATAGCACGAATGGATATGATGTGCCGCCGGCAGCGACTTGCGACAATGTGGGCGGCGACGGCGGCGGCGGCGGCGGCAGTAGTGGTGGTGGCCTGCACTTTACGACAGCATATAAGATTGGCAATAATCCGTTGAAATTAATTTAGTGTTAAGCCTTTTTGCCTCCGATATGCAAATATGCATACATATACATCAATTCTGTGCATTTCGAGAACATATTAACATGTAAGCGCTGCTTAGATCGAAACATTCATTGCAGCTACAGCATCAGCGAATGTGACTTTAAATGCAAATACAAATTACATATATTCCTTATCGGCAAATAACAAACACATTAAAATATTTATACATGCAGATGCTTAAGCATTGCACTTGCTGGTGTGAATGGATGTCCTGAATTGGAGACAGGCACTACCAAGTTTGGCTTAAAGCACATTATTCTGCACCAACAGGATAAAGCTAGCAACATAATCACGCACACGCTGACGTCGATAAATAAAACCTATTGTGCATGTGTGTGTGCGTGCTTGCAAACATCTGCATATTTAAACAAGCATACACAAATACTATATGAGTCACGTAAATTTTCATCGGCAAATTAGGTATAGTTATGGGTTGATTGTGGGTGGTTATGTCAAACAGTCGTTTGTCGTATATCGATGCAACATTTTCACATTGCAGCACACAAATCCTTCCGACGAAATAGTATGTTTGCTCGTATGTATGTATATCCATGCAATTGGTATCAGAAATAGGAAATGACTGTAATGTTTATAGATTGTTAAACCAAAACGAAAATCAAATGGGTCAGGTGATGCATAAATATTTTATTATACGATCAAACAAAACTCAATTAAAGTGAGTTCTCGACGAGCATTTGCAGTGAATTATTACAGATTAGGAGCTTATTTAAATTATACGATTAAGATTGGTCTACTGGTGGTGGTGACAGAGTTTGCTTATTGTATTATCCTTTTAATTCAATATGACTTTCAAGCTTTCTGAGACGGTTTTTATTGTACATTAATAATTGAAATTTAAATTTTAAATATTGTAAATAGTTTTGAAAATGTGCCAAATCAACGTTAAGAATCCTTCACAATTATTTTATCCGGGAGATTACTGCAGAGCTTTTATTTTTGCCATTTCCTGCATTACCACTTTGTATAGTCCAGGAAAGGAAATAAGTAATTTTCTAAATTTATTTTATACATAAAATCTTGGGAACTTATTTTAAAAATACCATCACTCTCAGTCAATTTGTTAACTTATAAAATTAACTTTTTATTGCATGCTAACTAAACATCGTTTACATAAACGAAACTAAGTTTTATTAAATGTTGTGCAAAAGAAGTGAGCAACAAGAGTTTGAGTTATCGCGAATTTCCAAATTTAATTTACGTATAAAAGTTTCTATTTTAAAGTTCAAATGCACAAAAAAAAACTCCATCCTCCATACATTTTAAAAGAGTTACGCGCGCATGTAAAAGTTGCCAGTGTAAAAACTGCAAAGCAAAAACATTAAAATCGTGCTCTCAATTACCAATTCAAAAGCAGCATGTACATGACCTTGAAGAAACTGAAGAAAAAGTCCATAGCCACATGCAGAGCTGCATCTTCAGCGACTCCGACTTACACAGCCAGTTGTGCATGCTAACCATCCACATTTCTGACACTATACAGCGCGCTTAACTTTCCAAAAGTTGAGACTGCATAAAATCTGCGGCATTCTTGTTTGTCTGTTATGCTTGTAAAGTTTTCCTGCTGACTTGACTGGCTCACGAAATTATATATAGTTTGATTCAGCACATCCTCCCCACCCTGTGACAGCTTTTACTTACAGCTACGCCCCTCACCACCTCCTCCAAGGAATCGCATACGACAACCCACCGCCACCAGAATAGTCAGAATGCATTGAAACAGTTACTTGCGGTACGATATTATTAAAATGTCTGCATGAAATTGAGATGAAACCTTCGTGTTGAGATGTGTATACGCCACATAGCACTACGATTACATATATCCACATTCCGATGATGAAATAAATGTAGTAAAACGAATGCGCTTCAATGCAGTTGTGATAGCACGAAAATCAAAATACAATTTCGAATTATATTCTATTTTTCCAATTTTCACATTCAGTCTATCGTGTTTACTTATTCTCGCACTCATCTCGCTCAATTGGAATTTCTATTTACTTTTAAACGGAAAGCACCAACCCGGCATGTATTCGCTTTCGGATCGGAAGCAATTTCATCCCTTCAGACAATCATCGACCGCAAAATGTAAAGTTAGAAATCGCATTTTCGTTCTGTTATTGAATTTATTGTGTAACGTTTGTCAACTTCAGTGCGGTGCGGCATTCCACCTCCAACCCATTTCTCATCTTCCCCATCATCTTATATACATGTGCAAAGCTTTATGTATCCATTATATTCACTGAAGCTGCCTTTTATACCGTTTATGTATATATTCCACCCCCGGCGCTCTTGCACACCTGATTTCTTGGGTGCGGACATTTTCCAATTTCGATGGCAGTGCTGGCAAACACGTGTCTTGGCCGCCTCAATTGGTCGCCTGTGTGACTGTGTAGTGTGTATCTACAGTTATGCTCCGTGCATCGCGGCTGAGGGGTTAAACTGATTTCGACGAGCTGGATACGAGCTGTATCCTTCGATGTCGTGCATAGATATAGATATCCAATTGTTTTTTTCCAAACAGCCACTCAAATGCCTTGTTGGTGATATTGTTTTGTTCCTTTTAAGTTCAGCTCTGTCGGAATAATATGTTTGTGGTGGTCAAAACCTTTTGGGAAATAAGATAAGAGAATTTTCATTCGATAAGATTATGACAAAATGAAGGTGAACGCCTTGTTGTTGTTGTATTGTTGCGGAACGAAAGACGCGTGTACAGACGCACACTTGAAACGCCAGTGAGCCTCTCATTTTTTCCCGTCGCTTCTGGGGGACTGCCACTATGGGGTAGATAAGTTAAGGAGGACTGTTGATTTGGGTCATTGGGGCTAGTTTTGTACTTTTGTCAGAGAGGAAAAAATATGATAGTATGTATTTTCGTAAAGAAAATATATTGATAAGACTGTATAGAGATTTATGGGTCCTTTGAGTCTGTCGGTTTTGCTCGCCTTCTGGAGAATTGGCGCTTCACGATTTTTTTTTGCAAGCGTATAGGTCCCTTGGTCCTTCTTAAATTCGGCATCTGCACATGAGCTAACGATGGAAATTTGTATAAAAGGAATGTGGCCTTTTAAGATGTCTTAAAGCTTGTTTTAGTTTTACAAAGAAACCAAAAATTTGTTTAAAAGATGTTGCCAAAGTCTTTTTTTGTTGATGAAGCTTATGTTAATGTTTGAAACTAAAATTCAGATTCAATTTAAATTTTGTTCAACTGAAAAACATGTCAAAAAGTAATTGCATTTCTCATTTCTGCCATTTGCAATTTAAACGAGTACTGTGGCAACCGAAATAAGTCCACAAACCCGCTGAAAATACCTTCTTCATTTTATCTGTTTGAATTAAACCGCCAAAAAGTGTATGCATAAAGCAAGTTGTATTTGAAGTTGCCTAATTAAACTTATGCAGCTTGCATCACTTTCATTACAGCTCAGAACACGGCACAACATCGCCGTCACCCTGCAGCGCCATGGTTCGCCGACAAAAAAAAAAAAATCGCGCGGTGGTGGGGTGTTAGCGAATCGCGCAATAGCCAGGCCAACGACGGCGATGACGACGCTCACACATCAACATGCAACGACGACGAAACAACATTTTTGAATTGTCGTATAATATTCAGAGTTGACAAAATTGTCAAGTGGGCTTCCCAAGTACCAGTACGTGACATCTGATGCAAATGCTGAATCTTCGTGTTCTTTGTATTTTGCGTCATCTTTTCACCTCTTACCCACTTTTTCGGCGACGTTCTCTCGCTGTTTCATTTTCTTTTACACGTATAGTACTCGTACAGAGACCTCAGCATTGATATCCGTATGGTTTAGCATTTTCCTTCCCCCATGCAGAATTTTTTCGCTTTCCAGCTGATGGTTTCATAAAATAATTATATTCCCGTCATTGCCCCAAAGTACCAAACAATGATGCGTAGACGTGAAGAGCTTATAAGGATTATTTCGTGCATATTCGGCAAAAGATTTCTGTTTCAGCAGCGACAGCAGGAATAATATGCTCTCAAATCTACATCAGATTTTGTTTTCAGCTCAACACGGTCTTCATCTCGCGGGCATGCTCAAGACATAAGAGACGGTGGGTATGTTGCTGGTACCGTCAACTTGTCGGATGCCTTCATTTAATCCACCAATTTCATTACGTAGAAGAAATTCATGATCGATTTTGTACAATGAAGATTCCGTTTCACTTAGCGAAAGGGAACAGTTGTTGAATCTGTTCAAGTGATTGCAATTAGATGCAGGGCGTCAGTTGCTAAGGAGTCGCATGATTGGAAAAACAGATTCCTTTGACAATTCAGAACTCATTCTACTTTGCAATTATTTGATAAAATAAAAAAAAATGCTCAAATATGACGACTATTTTAAAATGGAAAAGTTTAACAATTTTATATAATAATCGAATAATAAAGTACCAAAATAATAAAATTAATGATCAAATCTTAATAGCCCTCATGAATTAATAATATAATTATTTTCAACCATTCCCAGATACTCAATATCTTTGTTTATATTCATCTTTGACATTATTTGTTTATTATTGTTCTTTTATTTGTTTGCTCCATTCATTATTTGTATATATAGACACCAGCAGCGCCATGTAAGCAAAATACCGAATGTAATTAAATTGACAAGTCTTTCAGCCATGTTCAGTAGGTTAATCTAATCTAATTTTAGGACTTCTCTTAATTATTATCACGACGTTTTTGCTTGTTCTTTTTCTTTTAAACACATTTTCACGAACAAGCCTGAGATGCAGACTGCAGACTCTAACACAGCCACACGTGTGTTATTACTACAGTCGCGCCGACAAAAGTAAATCTATTAATTGGATAATGAGAAAATAAAGTTAGAAAGACGACGGTAAAAGCTTGGAAATAAGAAACTTTTTGCCGGCATTCCCTAGTGTCTTGCGTTCAATATCGGACTGTATTCTATGTATGTTGTTTGTGTTTCGAATTGTCGCATCCTGTGGGATTGTTGAATTATTTGCTAAGTTGAAGTGTATAAAAGCGGCGCGGCGCGGTGTTTGCGATAAGGTGATGATGCGACGCATAGCGACGCGACGCGACGGATATTTATTTAAGATGCTGAAACAAAGTTCTCTGTGTACAGTAATTGTGAACTAAACTTTTTCGAGTAATTTGATAAATAAAGTGTTTTGAATTAATGTATGGCAAGAAATTAGTAAATTGCTGATGAATTGTTTACACGAAACTTGTAGATAAACATTTTCAATTTACATTAATTGGTTGGAACATGTTTCAGTGTTCTCATTGAATGATGGATAGCATTGCCCTTTGACCCCGATGAACGAAATTTCAAAAGATTTCAAAAAACCATCAACTGAAATTGAATCATTAACAAATTGCTCACTCACTTAACAATCTTGTTCGTCCTGACTGGCCGTTTGTAATTTATTTATTTTCGGCCAGTATACATTGACCCTGAAATGAATTGAAAACAAAAATTGTGGGCCAGTTGCCACACTTGCCCTTACACCCTCGACTCATCACTAACAGTTGCTGACGTGATCTACACCCTTCGCCTTCATAAATCCACGAGCACTTTTGCTGGTTTCTTGATTTTTTACACGAATCTGTTCGCTACATAAATATACACAAACAGACACAAATCCAGAACATATTTTAGTGAAATCGTATACAACCCCCACGTATCGCCTCCATTCGATTGCACACACAGCCGCCCTTCACGGCGATATCAATTCTTGTAAAGGAAACAAAGGAGACGTCGGCTTTTTGCGGCATTGCGGTATTGGCGATATCAATGGCGGCGCACCTAAATCAGTCCCATAACCACTTTTTCAATGCCATCAGTCGGGTAGGCATAAAATGTATACGGGTACATGGGTTCTTGGAAAAGGTGCGGCACCCTGTCATCGTCTACATAAATTCCTTCGCACTGAAATTCTGCTTCGGCAACAGACGCACATCTGCCGTACAAATTCGAATTGCCATACCAGTGGAGCAAACGCTGGGCCAAGCCGACCAAATGAATTTGATCATTCATTGCATTTGCCACCCCTAGAAAATGCTGTTTCTTAAGTTAAATCTTTCAAGCATATAACTCTCGAGTTCATCCCCTAAATACAAATAAATTTTCCGCTTTTATCTATTCGCATTTGTCGTCGTTTCGTTTCGCCTTGTTTTGTGTCAAGTTTGCTGATTCAAGCACTAGCACCCTCGCTCCACCGACGCGACGCGACGCGACGCGACGCAGCAAGCATATGTGTCATGTGTACGCGTTATACTTATAAAACTTGCACTAGACAACAGCTTAGCCGTGACGCACCACCATTATATAAAAAACCCATATACAAAAAATCGTGAAAGCCGATAGGGAAGGCAAGCAAATTTCCATGCAAGCACTTCTCCTTGAGCAAAAAGATTCACTTAGAAACTAAATGTTTACGCTAGAATTATTAAATTACATTTTTTATTTAAATAATTATAAAACAAAAATTTATTCATTGTGAATAAAAACGTTTCCTTATTTAAATCTTCCAAAAAAACACACGATTTTCTGCAATCAAAATATTCACATGAAGATCGACATACCATAAGATGATTTTTATCTAAAATTCTTATATTTGACTTACGTACTAATTTCAAAACTTACGATACATATTTTAAGGTACCCGAAGAACGGTGACTTGTCTCATTACCAATGATGCTTCTGGTATTAAGGAGTGAGATCGAAAAAATCTTAACACATGTAAAATTCAATAATTTTTAAAC
>JANSTS010008318.1:1443-13503 GCA_026546915.1 Sylvicola fuscatus | reverse complement strand
TTTTTTTTTTAAATCGCTATCAATTTGGAATTTTTAATGAATGAACGATTACTTCGAATTTCTAATCCATCAAAAAACAATTCAGTACAATTTCTTTTCGGAAGAAATTTTTACTAATGAGCGATAATTACAATTAATAAAATACAGAAGAAAAACTAAAACAATGACTCATTGTGGATTTATCATAATTCATAACAAACTATGCAAGCCCCTCGTTATGTGAGTTTAGAACTGGTTGTTGGCACGCGCGAATTGTATGTTAACTACTCAGAACTTATGTAGTGGGACAGCAACAGCAACAAAGCAGTCTTACACATAAAAGCACTAATCAGTTATTGAAGTGATGATGAATTATGTATTTGATGAATTCTAGAAAAGCTTTCATTGTTTCTATTGCTGGTGTCATGACAGTGCCAGATAAGAACTTATCAATCAGATAACGATAAAAAGTCTATTTTTGTAATCATAAGTAAAGGAACATTCGCCATGGAAAATAAAACAAAAGTTAAAATTCTGAAATTTAACCGATGAAGCAATTTTCGGTAAGTAATAAAATAAGATTGATCAGCTGTTTCAAGAAACTACAGAATGTTTGATAACAAGCAAAATAATAAATGTGATGGAAATGCATTAAATGAGTGACTAATGCATATAAATGACTCAATTACGAAAGAAAAGCTATTGCCGACTAATAAATAGTTAGTAGATAAAGAAAAAGTAATAAATTTTTAAGCTCAGTGTATTTGTTGCACAATCTAAGGTCAGGATGAATAAAAAACGTTAACCAAGATTAAGAGGCATCGTTTACAAACTGTCTGTAGTAGAATGGACAAGGACAATAAAGAATAAACTGGCATCCTGCCCAATATCCAGGGGACGTACCACAAAAAACGCAATGACTGTGGAAAAAACGTCGTTTATTCTGACACAAAACCCAAAATTCGTGGTACGGATCGCGTAATCTTCTCTAATTAAATTCTAAATCATCGGCTGGAATTAATGTTCCTCGGCGTGGCGTGAAATTAAAAACAGTAAAGTAAACAAGACAACAAGAAATTATTATAAAGAAGCTCAGATTTGCGGAAATACACCAGCACTTAGTCACTTTGTGTGAATGAAAGTCATTGACGCATGCTCCACATCTATCTGGTGGCCTCTCAGCCAAGTGCATCCACATTGGCAGTGTTCGCACAATTCGTGCGCGGGCCACAAGCCGTCTTCAAATTAATTGATCGTTGAAAATGCAAACACCATGACCAAAAATGAAATATGTTCTTGAACGTGCATCCAACCACAATCTTCTCCTCGCACACAAAATTTGCCAACAACTATCTATAATTTCAATTGACTGTTTGCAACATCGCATCAAGTCTCAGCAGACGGATTGCCATGCTCGCAAAAAGCGCGCAAGTCGAGGTTTCAAATTTCTAACACGTCAGTGCATAAACGCGCGCGAAAGGTATAGAGATAATTGCTGCACTATCGCCTTGCATGTTGCAACGCTTATGTTGTGATAGGTGTTAGCGGTTGTTGTGTGTTATTAATATATTATTATGTTCATTGTTATGTATGTGGATGCGTCACGGTCGCTCAAATTAACTGCCACTTGAGGCATATATGGCTTAAGCAACAGGCCGTCGCTTTATGTTTTTATTATGACTAGCTATGGTCGTCAACGCGCTTTTCATTTAATATGATCCTCTTATTCTTAATTAAATTTCATTCTTTGCCAATATACCGCCAGTTAATTGAATGCACATAAACTTCATTTAATTGTTGTTGATATGCATTCATCGCTTGTGCATTGCAACAGCAGCTGCAAGCCGCAGCATGTGTGGTAGATGAGTTGTGGGCTGATGCCAAGTGCATTTCGGTAATTTGATGACCACAATATACGGGGCATGTGCCAAAAAAGTAAACAAAATTTTGGCGCAGTTTGAAGTTTTGTATGTTAACGCCACTTTTAGAAGAATCTGACACGCTGTTGCAGCTGAATGGAAGTGGCGCATAACGGACAGTTTATAGCCATGTGAATTATGCCAGCTTGATAATAAGATAGACGATCAAGTGTTAATTTTGAGATATTCTTAATATATAGTTATAGACAATGAGCTAAGATTTGACGATGCTATAAAGAAACAAGATAGCTCTATATTAAGATGAATTAGCGAGCTGAATTGTTTCCATTAAGTGGGTCATGTGCCGCAAGGCGGTGGCTTCTTAACGCTGATGACGTGATCGTTGCCAAAAATTAATTGTACAAATTGTTAGTTAATTGCAAAATAACTGGCTTCAGTCTGCACTGTTGCCATGTTTAAGTATGTCGGCCCAGCATAAGTCACATTTAAAATTTAAAACTGCTAGAAATTTATTACTGCACTACAAAAATTTATGATTTTTCCCATATTCTTTTGGATGCAACAAGATTTTCTAAGTTTCTTATGGTCATCATATGACTAATCATTCTTGGAAGACATGACAGCTTTATTGCATGATTACCTCAGTTTTTATGTATTTTGTTTGGATTCTGTCTGCTAAATGACTGACTGTTGGACGCATTTTGTTGTTTTGTGCCTTTGAAGATGATGCACGCTACATCCAGTCAGTTCGCTACACTAATTATGTGCATGTTTAGCTGTCAATGGTGTTATGGTGGTTAAAGTCATGTGTTTGTAAAATTTGAGGAAGTAGTAGAAACTCAAAATAGATTTTTACTAATAAATTTGATTTATCAACGAGAAAATTACTGAAATGATATTTATTCCCAAAAGCATTTTCTTTTAAATTTATTGCAGCATCAAAAAATTGTTTTATTACATTTGTATTTTGGGGCAATTTATAGAATTATGCTGTCACCACTTTACATTATTGAATCTAAATTTTGATATTGCACAAAGCTGATAACAACACAAACAAATTCCCTTGGCAATAGAAGATAAATTAATCAAACCTTTGAGGAAAAATAATCCAATTTCCAAAGTTCTTCTTTTTGTTAGACACATCACCGGAATTCCCTTCAAAAGCAATAATTCATTTCATGTAACAGCAACACCAACTTTGTTGCAGGATGCTTTCGTGCACAGACGGTGCACATTCATTACAGATCAATAAATTTACCCAACAATTTTTTTTTCCTTATGCTGCTATGCATCATCCCATTAAAGAACTTATGCTGTATACATCAAAATGTACACAAGCGAACTTTTTTCTTCATTTTTGTTCTTAATTTCCTGTTTCTCACGGTAAATTACCAACATAAATCGATTTGAAAATGCTCGCTCTTACCTATTTACCGTCTCTTAAACTTGAACAGCCCTTACCAATCCACCACCCACGCCACCGACCCTGTTCTTCCTTTTTTTTTGTAAATCATTTCAAAATCAGGACGAATGAATACTCTACAACGTTTTTTTTTTGCCGATGCTGCTTTTGGTAGTAGTGATGGCTGCTAGAGTTTTACGTGCCGATGATTCTTTTCTTTTCGATATCAATTAATCGATCTCATTTTTCAGTCTTATAGATGTGCTGGTATTACCACCCACAAAAGAAATAAATTATGAAGCTTTATTGATTCGTTTTGTATTTTTGAAATGTACCCGTACATTCAAATATTTAAGAATGTTACAAAAAAACCAACCGTCGAAATGCAATTTTCAAACCAAGCAGCTTTGAAACTCTTTGCAAATTTGTGAATAAAATGGAAGTGAAAATGCATTAAAAAAAAATATATGCCAACTGCAAGAGATAAAAGAAATTCATTACTTCCACCAAGACAAATTTATTGAATATAATCAATCATCCTTAATCCCATTCAGATAACCGCTGCCTCATACTCCACGGCTAGGATGTAGCCACCCTTGTTCTTGCCATCAACCCGCTAAATCAATTAAAAACGGTAAGGACAAAAAGGTGAAAAGAACGCAACTACTTATCGATTCATCCCTCTATTCAGACATCTAAAATTCATTATGCATTGTTACAAGTTACAGCAATGCAGGAAAGAACGTTGGGAAGGAAAAGAATCTAATCGACAATAATTGTTGGAATGACAAACAATTGGTTGGAAAAACCGGTGGCGAATAAAAATATACGACAGCCATTCCGTACAAGTATATTGACTTACTTTGTACCTCGCCGGAGTTTACCCCACCCGATAGCGATCAACTTGACTAAAGTGTCCTTCTTTATGTGCTGCGGAATGTCATCGCAGTTGAGTGGGATGCGAGGGGGTGGGAGCCGGGGGGGTTGCTCTGTGAATATAGACACCGAATATATGTGTGGATACATGACGTGTGGTGTGTGTTGCGGGCAATCGATGGGTGGCCAGATTAAAGGGTAAAATATATGGGTGGACGAGCCAATAAAAATATCTGCTGAAGCGATTCTAAATGGACAATGGGGAGGCAGTGAGCGCGCAAGCAATTCGACGACTCGGGGGGCGGATTGCTTAATGAAAACAAAGCTGCAAAATCTACGAGTGTGTTTGTTGGTGCCCATCAATTGCACATATGTCCAATCGGAAAATGTACGCACACATATGTACAAGATGAAGGTCATTTCGTTCTTTGCCTATATGGGAGCAAACGAGAATCAAATTCTGAACATATTTTACCATTTAAATGGATGATGTGAGTGAGTGCAAAAAACATATCGGATATATCGGAAGGGTGAACCATAAAATCGAGATAAATGTGAGAAGGATTACAATTCATGTAGTCAAGTAGCTTGCTTGGGAAAATGTGTTCAGTCGGTAGCATAAAAATAATCTTCAATGAATATTTAAAATTCAATTTTGAATGAATGAATGTTTTTCGATAGTTATCGGTTAAAAGTCAGGAGTCGACAGTGAGTGAAACGCTGCAGTCGACTTTTACGTTCATAGTTGGGCGCTGTTTCGAGTAGTTGACTTCCGGATTGGTCGTCTAGTCAACGCCCGCTACCACCCATTAGCAGAGCCCGCAAAAAACATTTGCTAAAATGTTTTTTTACACCAAACACGCCTTTATGTTGTGACTATAGTCTCCGTGGAGTGCTTTTGAATTACGGCCAAGTTCTGTTCTTCGGGAGAATCGATTTTTGTGTGTAATGGCAGTGTTCTAATTGGTCTTTTGAGGCAGCACTTTTAAGCTTGTTCTCCCCTGCCCATGTCTAAAAATATTATGATGGCACAAAACTTTTGCTGGACCATATACGAGATAGAAATAAAAGCAAATGGCTGTTATTTAAATTTATTTACTCTTACTACTGGAAGGGGAGGACATTTAGTATAATGGAGGTGATTATTATTTCAATTTTAAGGTAACCCAAGACATTTCGTTACATTTTAAAGGTGGTTTTTATTTGTATTACTGAGTTGAAAGAAAACAGGATACCGATAAAACTGTTTTCGATAAGAAACTGTGCTAAGATTATTATTTTATCTGATGGAATGTGGCTGTTTTTAATTAAATTCAAAGATAAAATGTCACAAAGCTCAACTGTTATAAATAATATATGAAAAGCGCAAACATGATTCCCGCGTGTCTAGAATAAGTTAGAAATGCGCATTTTCCTTTATCTTTTCGCTTTAGTTGTAATGCATCAGCTGCAATTACCGGAACAAACGGTGTCTGTAATGCATCCGGATTTGATTAAAGAATATATCACACTAATTTTCTTCTATCACTCAATTGTTACGATTTTCCTTACTAGAAAATTATGTACAAAGAAAATTACAACTTGAACAAACAAAGACTTTCGATTAAAGATCTTTAATTAAAATAATTTAAAAACAAAATAATAAATCGAAATCGAATATACGACTCACCGTAACTTTAAGGACAAATATTAAAACAACAAATATTATTCGTTGTGTGATAAGCTCGATTTGTTATATAAATAAAAACTCTTCAGTCTCCAAGTAAATACAAATTTACTTCTTTTAAATTCATAGTATTCGTTCAGAAGCAATATTGGTTTAGATATCCTAAGATTTTTGTTGAAAATGTTATCTTATCACAACAAATAAACGTAATGCATTCCGCAAAGTTATGCACATGCTTGTTTGAAAATCCTTCCCTTGGAGGACTTTCATCACAACTTCCTAACTGTTGGATCCATTTCATTTATTACCACACATCGATGTGGATATGATAAGAAATACCCAGCCAATATTTGTACAGTCACATGTGTGCAAGGAGCATCTCGGATTTTGATTCCCTAAGGATGAATACAAGGGTAAAAGTTTGCCACTCCATTTCTGGAAGCCAAATAAATATGAAAGAACGACTATTGAGTTGTGCTCCCATACCGATAAACATTGGCACATCCTGTTTACCATTCCAGCAACGCGTCATAAAAACACGCAAGATACGGAATTCACACATAAAAGCCTTTTTTTTTCTCGACAGTTTTCAATACACCATGTACAACTGCACTTTTAAAACAACAGCCACGCTATAAAGTGCGCTTTAGTCTGCATATAGATGAAAGGTCGAGGAAAAGTCGTTCAAGCTGATTAAAGCTTGTGGGAGTGACGGCATGTGCAAACATCCCTTCAACTCTGCATAGGATTAATGGCCAATAGAGCAAAGTGCTGACTTTAACACTATTCTGCAGTTTCAAATGAATCCTAGTTATTCCTTTTGGCCGTCTACAACATTCTTTCTTTTGTGTGAAATTTGAATGGACATACAAACTTCCATTACCTTAATGTGGACCTCATTAAAGTCAGACTTCTTTAATTGGAGCAATTTTATCGCTATGCGTTGGCTTTAAATGTAATTAAAAATGTTCAGTTGAAATTATGTCATTTGTTTTAATTGCAATCGGATGACTGCAAATTATCCAGGTAAGGGGGATTTGCATATGGAAATTATCGACCTTCGCAAAGTTCTATATATAAAAACGAAAAAAATCGTTTCAATAAAAATTGGTTGCCATCTGTTGCTTGGCCGAAAACCCCAATTTGTTTATATATTTGCATATACAGCTGGGCTCATAATGCTGATGTTAAACCCAAAGAAGTGGCTATGCTGCTGCTACCCCAAAATACCGACGACACAACGACGTGGGATAAGCCTTCAGCCTAAACACCATCGACAAACATAAAATAACAAACAACAACCGCACGGCCAGAAAATGTGGCGGTCAATTAGGGAACGAGAGAACACATCGTCAACTTCCTGCCGTCGCAGCGTCGCGTCGCGTCGCCACAAATACATAAGAACACGCCAAATTAATGGTAAATCCCCAAAAACCAAACCAGCGCCACTTATGACCCTAATTAAATAATGCTTTGCGCTCCTTATGCACTCGTTTCCCCATTTCCTATAAGAATTTTCAGTCACATTTAACTCGCCTAATTCTGACTTGTGTGTCCTGCGTTTGTCGTGAACGACCGTCGTTGTCGACAACGCCGAATCAATTACCGAGAGGACGGATAAAGAGAGATTGAGGAAAAGTATAAGCTAAGCAACCGACAAGAAAAGAAGCATCAAGTTTGCTCTGCGGCCCGTTAAAGCGTTAAATTAATTCAATCAAGAAATTGGCATTTTCACCACAAATTAACTGGTCGCCGGTTTTCTTAATAGGGTTGGAATAGCATCCGCATGGGTGACGTTTCAACTGCAATTTCGGCATCAAATTGTTGTTGTAGTATTGAAAGATGCAATCAGTGGGATTAATCCTTAATTGAAGATAACTACATCCAGTTACGTGAATGTGTGTGCAGATTACATTATAAGAACTTAATTAATTATTATTAAATTATTAGAAGTAAGTTATGACAATGAAGAAACACCCTGTGTAGTTGTCCAATTTATCCATAATGAATGCTTTAAGATGTTGATAAAGGCACAAACGGTCGTCGTTGCCACGTACAAGACATGAACTGCCTCCCACGTAAGTTTTAAAATTCTGTCTCAACACAGAAATGCAGACCTTGCCTTTAAGAATAATTAAAGATACAACAGATTAACAGAACTAATTAATGCTATAACTATAGTTTTACGATTCGTTTTAGACCAGTTTCACGAGTGTCTCAAGACCACAATTTATTAGGTCCACACAAGATAAATAGTCTGGCGCTGTGATTAAATTAATCAAGACGCAATTTATTACATATGAATAACAATTTGGAAACATCGCATAAATTAAACATTGAATATTGGATTGGCACAAAATTAAAAATATACTTAAAAACACGAAAAAATCGAGGTCATTAACAATATGCAGTAATCAGAAAACATAAAGAAGAAAATCGCACGTAACAAGACGTTTAATTTCCATAAAAACGAGGAAAACCCTTGACCATGAAGTCAGTGCCAATTTTACGCCTAGTTATTGTTAATATTTGACTTAAATGCTCAAGTTAAATCATGTTTGCCAGAAAACAATTCAAAAACTACAAGTAACAAGTTTACTTGCAGTTTCCACGGAACCAATCGAATAATTAATTTGATGCGGCTGTGCTTACTTATGTTCCTGCTATTTGAAAAGAAAAAATTGCGCACCGTTCGACTTATATTCGTGGCCTAGAAACTAAAGTATTATAGCTGAGGCTACATGGTAAGATAGAACCGCGGCCGCACTGCAAGTGCGCGGAATACAACAAAAAGAAAACCAGCTGTGGAAAATGAGTTATTCAGAGTCGAGAAATTCAAAACAATTTTATGTTGAAATCGACGATCCACTAGGTAAATGAAACTGCATTGATCGCAATGTGCTTGAAAGCAAAATGACTCAGTACCAGTTTCTTTTAAATATGTTTTTATGTTATTTTTATAACACGATCTGCATACTAGACACATTAACTTTACCATCGACAGCATATAATCAACAAGAAAGAAGCGCGCGCTCATACACCGTCAGTACATGCACATGGGACGTGATGATCAGCCACAGAAGCGTCGATCTGGTGAGCACTGCAACTTGCAAATTGCAACATACAACATAACCAGTAATTTTGCAGAAGCTTCGCCAATAATTAGCTTAATGCATGGACGGCAATAAGTGGGCGGACATGCATGTGATGAACATAATACTCAGACAGAAAGACGTCGAAATGAAGACGCAAAACTAAATCATGATTTCAATAAAAAAAATCTCCATTGATCAACAAGTGGAAATTAAATTTCCACAAAGATCACCTGCGACAGCAAAACAAATGTCTCATTGACAAAAAAAAAAAAAAAATCCGCGAAACAATCTGCGAGCGAAATTTACACAATCTCATATCAATTCCCACTCCGCGTGGAATATTTGCATAATCTTGGACAATACGTTTTCGGCGTACCAGATGAATGTTTTTTTATTCGGACCAGCCAAATGATGAATAATGCAAACGATTTATTGGAAATCACACATATGACGCATATGAGCGATACCGAAAAAAGGGGTCAGTCAAACTGATGACACTGTAGGTGCTGATCATTGATAGCTAATCGAAATGCGGGGGATTTCGTCATAATTTAGACGCGATAGGCTGAAGACTGCAACGATCCGCCTAATAAATGATCAATCCACTAAATAAATAACTGCGCAAGCACAAAAGATTATTAGCTGGAAAGTGTGTGGGCGTCTCACAAATTTTCTCAATGAATTTCTGGGAATCCAACTCGATAATCAGCCTCATACTGATGTCAGATGATGCCTACCAAAACTGATAAATGCATTGGTATTTGAATACCGAAAGCACAACAAACAAAACAAACAAATAAGACGTTTAAAAAGGGAAAACGAGACTTAAGAATGTGTGCGGTTATGGATGAGTCAGCTGTCGCCAAGCGCATACTCGCTGCAGCGCTCGCGCGATGTTGGTGCACTGTCACACTCGTGCATACCTCAACTGCGTCGATGGAAATCGAACGTGCACGGTCGCGGTGTGCATATCGACCGTGTGTGTCTTCTATTACAATACATCGAAGCTTATATTGCATTCATGTGCATTGTGCATTCATTTTGGACTAATGAAGTTTCCTGTTGTTCGCTCAACCATTGCATCGCGCTATGACTTGTTTGTCCATCAAACTTGTATGGGGATCGTTCTAGTGTAATCAAGCGACTTGTTAGTTGTTTCGTTAGCCAGCCATATATAGAGATTGAGAATCGGATACGTGCTAGTTAAGAGATTCAGGAGTGTGGAAAGATGGGATGAAGAAAAAAAAAGAAGCAGGAGTTCAACCCATTAACCAGCCGATTGCATTTTAGTGGGAAACTTGTTGATCGATTTCATGTTAATGGGAAACATCACAATGGGAGAACTTTGAAAATCGAAACCAAGAATCACTGAAATTAATCGAAGATCTGGGGTATGTGGATGAAGCGATTGGAATTTCTATCGTCTGTTCAATGGTTTTATGACCCTGACATATAAAAGGAAATTAATATTTAGGGCGATTTTCTTTACACGAAATCGTTTCTTCTTCGAAATTAAGAAAATGTTCTTCTTTACCACATAAACAACAATTCTATTTCGGTTATAAAACGTCTTAATACCAATATAAATACTAATCTGTAGATACTTAAGTATTTATATATTACCAAGGTCAAAATCACAAAAATATTAATACCTTTATATGTCTTTAAAGTATGTTATAAGATTTGAAACAAAAAAAAGATGTTAGTAAATGCATTAAAATTCAACAATATGACATAATTTATATAATATATGTCAAATACATAATTTACTTGTGTTATATAATATTTCTAAACAGAATAATTCGTTTTTTCAACCACGAAATTCATTAAATTCAATTACTTGGTGTTTCTACGACTTGGTCACTTATGTTCCAATGTTAATACCCAGCATTTCCTAATAAGCTGCATGTTTCAAACAAAAACCACTAATCACGAGTTCCAAACCACTTCATTATTTATGATGAATCACCTCAAAATCTAAACAAAAATAATACTGAAAAAAGCAACAAGCTCTTATCTAATTCGCGTCAAGCAACAACAAAAAATAGAAAACAATAAGGCATAAGGAAATACCAAAAAACCACATAAACATTGCAAACATAAGTCCGATAACCGCATAAAAATGAATCTGAATATCATATGTTCTCATATGGTATAGGGTCAGATAAAGAAAAGGAAAGCAGACTTCTCTAAAGTCCACACAATGGTGGTAAACATAAAATACGATCTAAATGCAAACATCAAACATGTCAAGCAGTTTTGGGGTTATGGTTTCTAGTCAGTTTTATGGTATGGCATGTTTTCTTATTGCGCAGAGACGAGCGAACGCATAGAAAGGAAAATAGCAGGCCAATTTTCATTGCTGGCAATTTACACGTAATTTGGGTAGAAAAACTGAACGCAGCAGTTCGAAAGGTCCAGTTCAGCTTTCAGCGAGAATGTAACCATATGGAAACATATGGAGCTGAAATTAGTTATTTTAGTGCTCTCGGGTCCTCGGGAAATCCTCCAAACAAAGGATGTAACTACAAAAAGGATGATTTAATTTATTTATCATGTTACATATATTTTGAACAAATAAATTACATATTAAATGCTGTAAAAAGTTTCAGTGTTATGGAACACAAACTGCGAGAAAACTTTATGCATTTGTTGTATAGGATTAAATTACAATCTTGAGATGAAAGCAGATATAATTATTGGTACCAACGTTAAACAAAGACTTTACTCTTGAAATATTTAGATTCATTTGTGATGAACATTTTAACATAGAAAATTCCAAACCGTCCTTGATTGTTTATTTCCTGTCTTTCCATTTGTGTATATTTATTTTATTTATTGTCATTTTACTGCTCATTAGTAATGCAACATACTTCAAAACTAAATTTTATTGTTCCATATGCACTTTTACTATACATGAGAATAGAGGAGAATAGGGAACAAGGTTAACTAGTAGATTGAATTGAAAGTGATTTTCAAATACGAGAAGTGCCATTAAAAACGGACCTTTTGTACAAAACAAAATTACTAAAATAAACGAAATAATATGGAAAACAAGAATAATGACCATGTTAAAATGAAAAAAAAAATTATTGGCAATAATATTTGAGTTAAGAAATTGCGTTGGAGGCAAGGACAACAATGTATGAGTACGGCAAATAA
>JANSTS010008307.1:47684-58367 GCA_026546915.1 Sylvicola fuscatus | reverse complement strand
TTGAAATTTTATATGCAAAATTTAGGTTTTTTTTTCAATTAAAGCCATACAATTTTATACTGAAGATTTTCTCAAATAAAAACTGCTAAACCAATGTGAAACTTAAAAAAAAACCTTGAAATCGCTTTAAAATTATTATCTTATTATTCAAAAAATTAGTTTAATTCAATCTACCAAAAAAATATTAAAAACATAATTTTAGTGGCATGAGAATGAGGGTTTCATCTTAATAATTGGTAAAGTTTCAAATAATATTTGCGACTGATTGCAACATTTTGACATAATATCGTAGACAAAATTCAAAAAATTGCACTTGAAAAAAACAAGCAACAACCGAAATCCCATTAATTTGCAACCAACGGAAGGTTTGCCTGTCAAAAAGTCCGTTAATAAATTTGAATATGCTTTTATTCACCTTGACCTTTGAGCAACAAGAACATTATATGTTACATTCTAACATATTCGCGATTTGCGCAATTGTAAGCAACTCTTAAGAAGGAGAGCCGGTCGATCGCGACTCATTTCACAATACAAATAAAACATTCAATGGCGCAGCGCCAACAATAGATACCGAAGGTGTACTGGAGGAAACAAGTTTTGAGCACGTCGATCGGTTCAGCTTAATTCCAATACACTTCCAGCTTCGGTACAGCAATGTAATGTAAGAACAACAAAACAAAGATAACATTCGGTTGAAGAAAAAATAAAAACAAAACAATGGAAACCTCGAGAGTCTTAAACGCAGTCTAGATGCGTCTTTTGCGCTTGTTTCAGAATTATTTAAAGCTGCAAACGCACCTGTCAGTTTGCTTCAATCCGATCGCTCAATCTTCGACTGATCTCCCACCTCCTTAATTTGCACTTTTGTGCATTAAATCCGGTTAAAATGCAAACGCCATCTGCATTAATTACCAAAACTCGACGCAAATTATCGCCTTTTGCGCTCTTAAGAGTAACAGTTAATACTTTATGCAACGGGATTTATTGGCGCAGAGAAAAGATAGAAGAAAAATACCGGGAAAAAATTTGCACTCACTTTTTGTGATAATTTCCGATGATTTTGAATGAATATAAACAGCCATTTCCTTGGAAAACTATACACAAACACTTTACACCACTTTTCCAATAGTTTTTGCACGTTTTTCTTGCGATTTTCACGATTTTCCTAGCGGCGTCGACACTTTTTGACGGAGCACAAACTTCACACGACGAACACAAATTGAAAACTGTCACAATTTATTTGAAAATAATGCAACGCCGCTAGACAGCTGCAGGGGCACTCAACCGCATTGTTGGAAAGTGCCATAATTGAAGACTTGTTGCGCATTTCTCGACCGTAATACGAATGTCGATGAGTTTAACCGGTAAGTAACCGTTGCCAAGGTGATTTCTTGCAAAACTTTTGAATAGTTTTTCAAAATTGTCTCAGGATTAAGTAGCTAATACCATGGAAGACCTACCTCATCGTAGCCAGCAATCTTCAGCACGTCCAGTATCACGTCGCGGTGGAGCTTTAGGCTCATCGACAATTCCAGAATCCATGGAATCAACTCCGAGTCCAATAATGCGTCCAGGCACAAGTATTCGAGGCCTTTCTGCTCGTCCGCCGTCGTCATTGCGCGGTGGAACAGCCACCCGCTTGGCAACCGCCATGCATGGCCCACCCGCTACTAGTCAACGTATCGGAACAGCCATTGGGGCTGCTGGGAATGTGAGAATTTGATCTAAATTTATTGAACCATTAACTTACCACAATTTTCAGATGATGACGGAACGCCCATTAACCCAACACGGCCTTAGCGGTCTGCCGACAGCGCACGGCCGCATTGGAACCGCCACAGGAATGCGCCAAATTAAAGACAAGCGCTACTGGGAGGCAATCATCCAAAGCAAAATGAACGAGATCTCCAAGGAGACAGAGAAACTGCTCAGCGAGAAACAATCAATGGATCGCGAGCGAAGCGCCAAGAAAACTTACGAGAAGAAAGTTAAAGAAGCCGCCAAAGAGTTGACCCTGCTGCAGTCCAAACTAACGGACATGAACATCGTGCTGGACAGCTTCAGTAGTGGCCTGTCGCGTCAACAAATGCAACAAGAGGCAGCCGCCTTGCGTGAGCGCAACGAATCCGTGCAAAGTCAACTGGAGGCGTTATTTGGTGAGCGACAAAGCAAGGAGGAACGAAATCGTGAACTTGAACGTGAAGTCAGTGAAGAAAAGAACAAAGTGAACGAGATGATTTTCACTCTGCCAGAAGAGCAGCAGAAAAAGTATCGACAGCTTCAGAGTTTGGCGGAGAATTTACGCACCAAAAATGCCCAGCTGCATGACGACATTGAAAATGCGGCCGCCAAGCGTGACAAACTGAACGGCATCGTAATGAGTTCTCAGCCACGAGCAGAGGCTGTCCGTCTGCAGATGAAGCTGAAAGAGTTACGACAGAAGAAGGAGATGATGGAAAAGGAGGAGGCGAATAGGTTGTCCCCAGCCCAGGAGCGCGATAAACTGATAAACGAGGTGCGAGCCAATAATCAGGCGCTCGCCAGCATGGGAAAACAGTTGAAGCTGGTGGATGATCAGCTGTTGGAGAAAAAGGACATGCTCTTGCAATTGGAACAGGACTTGGAAGAAGGTAACTCCGAGCGACATGCAAAGTACAAGGAGTTGAAGCGACGGGATGAAACTATGTCGGCGTTCATTGATAATTTTCATGAAAACATGAAGAAGGAAACTAACAGTAAGTAAACTATTTTTGGGTCTAAAGTTCTGTCTTAAATTATTTTTCTTACAGATATTGAAACACTTAAAAACAAGATTGTTTACGCAATCGAGCAGATAACGCTTCAAGGAATCAATATTAAGTCCTATGGAATGGGCCGGTCTGACATAATTGACGAGAAAAACGACTTGAATTCGCATGGTGGTCTCCTGAAGGAGTACAAACGATTGTCAATTCAGTTGAAACAGCTGCAAATACTGGAGAAAAGAACTGCTTCACAAATGACATCTTTGAAGCAAGATGAAATGGCCGCTTTGGGTGATATTAAGAAGTATAGTAATCTGGAGAATTTGCGGCGTGACGCAGCTGCACAAATGGATGAGTTGGCGTCAGAGTTGGAGGAGCTGAAAAATAAGAGACGTGTCACTGAGGGAGTTTTAGAGGAAGCTACTAATCGAAATCGGGAAGTTAAGGTTTTGTTTCTTTACTAAACATTTTAAGGATTGGATAGTAACTACAAATAAAAATTCATTAGGAACACTTGAGGAGCAATGAGACGTATAGACAAATCTCCCATTTGGAGGAGAAGCTTAGTGATTTGATACGCGAAAACAGGCAGCTGGAGGAAGTTAACGATGAACGACGAAAGGAGTTTAACTACGCCGATTTGAAGCAAAACGCCGAACAGAAGCTGGAGGAATTTATGGAGTTGTTGAGATCTGAAGGAGGTTTCACTGGATTTTAATACATTTCAGACAATTTAATTTTAGAAAATCCTTAATAAATATTCTCTTAATGACACAAATTATTGCAAACATATTTTATTGGTTAAAAACAATAATTCTGGGGATAATTTGTTTCATTTATGAAATCATTTCAGTAAAAAGTTATTGTTATCGTCAAAATATAACATAAAAATACATATTTTGTAATTGACATAATCTTCCACCTCAATTCATCTTACTTTCCAGCCATGAACGCCTCAATTTCATCCACACTAAAACAGAAACAACAAATACATCAATCAAACTTCAAGTCACCAGAACAATAAAACAATGTTCAATAACTTACGTTCTTGGCAATCCACTGGAGTAATTTTCGCAGCTGTCCTTCTTAATAACGACATCATCTTCAATGCGGACGCCTCCGAATTTCCTAAAGCGTTCAATCACCTCCCGCACCAAAAACGCCGACTTTTTGGGACAGTCAAACGCCTCATTCAGCAGCTGCAATCAATTTCAGTTTTAATTCTCGAAAGAACCCCCAAAAAAAGGATGTTTGACAATAACTCACATGATCAATAAAGTAACATCCCGGCTCAATGGTCAGATACATGCCCGCCTTCAGCGTTCTAGCAAATCGCAGAGCCTTCAATCCTGGTACATCCGGTCTTGGTGGGCAATGATCCAAATATCCACCGACATCATGCACGTCAATGCCCAACAAATGGCCCAAACCGTGGGGCTGGAAAACGCCATTCACTCCGGCCGCCATCATGGCCTCAACATCGCCCACCAACAAACCACCATCTTTCAGCGCCTGCAGCATCACGCGATTCGCCAGCTTGTGCATGTCAACCCAGCAAGCGCCTTCACGTGCCGCAGACATGACGGCGTTTCTGGCGTCCAGCACAGCATTGTATATGAGCCGCTGATCAGCCGTGAAGCGACCAGTGACTGGGAACGAGCAGGTGATGTCGGCGGCGTAGCCCATGTAGTTAGCGCCCATGTCGAACAGGCACATATCACCGTCGCGGATCACCTTGTCGTTGGGCGCTGATGCGTGACCGTAGTGAAGGATGGCCGAGTTGGTGCCACTGCCGCAGATGCACGTGTATGAGGAGTGCCGGCAGCCGCCGACGCTGTACGAGTGGTGCAGGAAGACGGATTCGCCTTGGTATTCAGTCATACCAACTCTGAATTGTTTAAAAAAAAATTATAATTAATTTATTTATTTTAATTTTATAAAACTTACTTGATCTCTTTCATGACTTTCTTGTGGGCCTCCACCGAAACTTGGGCGACATATTTCAGCACCTTCAACTCAGCTTCCGACTTGATCACTCGACTACAATAAATATTGAACAAAGAATTACAAATATTGTCAATAAAAGCGTAAATTTTCTGGAATTGCAGAACGTAAGAAAACTAACTTAAAGTGATGAAAACCACAAGAACCGTTATTGTTAACATTGTTTCAAGTACTTTGTACTATTTTGCTTTTATTGTGCCTCAATAAATACTGGAATATATGATTTGTTTTGAATAAATAACAAGAGGATTGTTTTCGTTTAAATGTACATGTTTTAACGTTTAATATTTATTCTCTAATTAGTAGAATTTGCCATTAGGAACTAATCATTAAGAAGGAATAAAGCGCCTTAAAGGAATTGATATATCGAAAATACACGCGTGACGTTTGGGGTTTTGTTTTTAAGTAATTTTGTGTTTTAAATTTCATAAATTTTGTCTTAATAATTGATAATTAACTTGAGACTTGATTGATTTTGTTTTTTTTTTGAGAAGAAGTTAAATGACAAGATAGCGTTAGAAGTAAAAGAGATCGATAACAAGTAAATATATTGAACAATTTAATTTCGCTTAAATTAATTAAAGTCAATAAAAAATGTTGTTTCTTGAAAAAACGAATAAATTTGTCTAGATTCAAAAAAAAATCGTAATTTGGTGTATTCGGTGTACATGTTGGTGTCTTCGCTAAGCGCGCGCTCGCCGCCCACTATGGCGAAAGGATCTACGCGGCAGCGTTGAGCGCCGGCAACGCGTTCTTCATGCGCTCAATCAAATACCGATGCAACTCTCTGGCGTGCACCCGCATCTTGGCCAGCGCCACATAATCCAGTGTGACCACCTTCAGGCCCAGCCGTCGCAAATGTCTAATGCGCATTCGCTGCGGTCCAATCAGATGGCCCTCGCCCGCCGCATCGTAGTGCTCCGGCAACAACACCAGCACCGCCACATGGACATTTCGATCCTGGACACTGTTGAACGAGAACAAATTGCCCATGCCGGGAGGATGCATCAGCACATCAATCACATATAGCGGATGCATTGGCAACGTCTGCAGCACCACACACTTGCTGATGTTGTCAGCGCCGCCCGCCACCAGCGTCAGCTGATCACTACAGCTGTTGACGACACGCTTAATCCTGCCGTCCTGCCACATACTCTTTGCGTGCTGGTCACGAGGCAACATCGGTCCCTGGTAGCCGGCGCACTCCAAAGTCAACGCCGTGTCGAACAGCTTCAAGTCGCCGCGCAACTTGTGCAACTTCTCTGTGGCCGTCGTCGAATGCATCACATCCAGAAAGTACGGATTGAAGACACGTCTGACAAAGTTCAGCGGATATTTCTCCAGGTAGACGCACGCCAACATCACATCGATCACCTGTGTGGCTGTCAGCTTGCCAAAGTTGGCGTCCACATAGCTCTCGAGGGTGCGCCAAAACTTCAACGCATTCGCCGGCTGAAAGTCCAGCACACCAAACGGACAGAAGATGTGTGTCAAGTACTGAGGCTCAATGGAGGTGGCGTTAGACGCGAAATACTCGGCACAGCCGTTCATGATGTGAGCGTTGCGCAACCGAAAGTGGACACAGTGGTCAAGGATGGCAGCCACCAGCGACTGTGTGCGAATTTTGACGCCGCGCGCTTTTACGTATCGCTCCAGGGACTTCTCCAGTTGAGAGTCTGTGTGGTCCAGACGTGTCATACAGCGTACCAGCTGCTCCAGAGTGGTCTCAGTCACCGCATGAATGTTGGTGTTCAGCCAGCGTGTCATGGAGGCCACAGTTCGCGGTGGCGTCACTTTGCAGGCGTCTAGAGATGTGAGCACTTGCGTGACGGCGTCCGCCGACATTTGCCACCACACATTTGTGATGCGACGTTCAATAACACCAACAACCATTCGACGGCTGACGCGCAGACGCGGAAGTATCTCATAGATGAATTTGATGTTTTTATCATTAATGGATTTTTCAAGGTCGGACAACCCACTCCAGAACTTCTCAGCGCTCTCCTGCTGCTGACAGTCGACGAACTTCTGTATGGCTTCGCAAATTTCCACAATACTGAGAATGCCATCCGAATTACGTATCAACAACTCGGCGCAAATTCTTTCCACAGTTCGTCGCATATCGAGAAACATTCGCAGGATGTCCAGCGTGTCAAGCAGCGTCTTGGTGTCGCCACGCTTTGTTATACACTCAATAATGCGATTAAATATCTCATTGTCCAACTCCAGGGAGCGAAGTGTCGGCAGCGTTTCCAATCGAATAATTTTGTCCAGTGCATGAACGGCTAAGTCAGGCGTCAACTCTTCATCGCTGACTCCATCGATCACTGTCAGAACGCCACTCGTCGTTATCGCCTCGTCAATCTCCAGAATTTTATCATCGTCATTCATGTGTGTGGTGGTAACAAGGTTCTGCTCATTCAAAGACGCCGCCTCCACGCATTTACGATCGGGCTCATTTTCATTGCTGGCCAGTAGCAGTTTGTCATCCTCCTCAAGGCCACTAACCGTCGTACTCGGACAGATAACGGCAAACTCATCCTGCCCAATTTTCCGCAAAATAACTGGTAACTCCTGAATGTCACATCCCTGCTGCACGAGTATGGTCGTCTGGCCGAGACCCTTGTCGTTGGGCCCCGGCTCGTTGCTGTTGTTACGACGACGTGAATAGCAGCGCCAGTTTGACGCGCCACCACCCGCAGGGAAAACACGCATCCCGCCAATGCCACAGCAAAAGCGTAGCTGTGTCAGAATGCAGCGCGACATTTTCTCACAGCAGTTTTGTGTTTGGGGGGGTTGGGGGTTGTTTTTAATTTACTTTGAATTGGTTTTTCAGCACAATCGACTTTCGTACACACGCACGCACGCACACATTCACAACACACAAACACACGCACGCTAACTAAATGATAGGCAAAAGATTGGTGCGGTCAGGCAAACTATATTTGTTTTTAGCAGTTTAAGAGAATATCATGCAATGGGCGACATTTTCTTTCTTTTAGGCACCCTCAACACCAAAACAACACCACTGTCCACAACACGACGTGCGATGACAACGGCGACGTCCTGATTTTCCGCACGCACTAACTAAACTTCGCACTTTTCACGCCAAGTTCGATTATTCAACACAAAATTTTCATAAGAGGCTGTTGACATTTGACAATTTACACAATTGCTACCACGATTTGACAGCTAATGTCAAACGCGAGAAAAAAGGGGAAATTATAGCCGGTGCTACCGTTTTCGATAAGATTTTGGCGCAATTTTTAAACTATGTCTATTCAGTTTCTTTGTTAACCGCCGTTTATATGCAGAGTTAGTTAAATTTAACTTACCATTCGGAAAGAACAGGATAGAGCAACTTCTTGTCAGTATTGAATCTGCAAAATAAAAGATAAAAACATGAATTATTGGAAAACATAAGCAAATAGCATTTAAACTGCGCCTGAAGATATGTAATTCGTGTAGGCGTTTGGGGTAAAATTTATTTTTTATTTTTTTATTAAAATTCCCGAAATTAATGATTTTAATAGCCGTTAAATTAAATGACTTTCAATTAATTTTAACAAATTGAACAAAATCTTTACCCATAAATTATAAAATCTTAACTTACGAGTCTAATTATGTAACAATAATCATAATTCAGTTAGAAATATTTACCTACAACAAACATGAAAAATTAAATTCCTATAGAAATGTTATTAATAATCAAATAAACCATAAAACGCGTAAAAAAAAACGTAAATAATTTCATTCACAAGAAAATAAATTCCTTTAAGATGATACGTAATGGAATTTTTATGTTATCATTTTTTTGCAATTTCAGTTTGCGCCTTAGATTAAAGATTTCTCAGTATTAATTTCGCAAATGTTTACTGCATACCTGTGGCTAATTCTTTAAATTACGTAAGAAATTAAAGCATAATACTTACTTATCAATGGAATCAAATGCGGCCGGTTTGCACGTCAGTTTGCTGTCTGCATTGACGCCTTCCTGTAATAAAATTGATAGATTTTGTTAATGATATTTGATAAAGAATTAAATAAGAAATTCACGAAACAATGAAAAGTAACAGTTACGCTAAAATTCATAAATCGCTAAGATTTAGTATGTAAATTGGAACAGAAGCAATGTGTCTTAAATTTTATGTATAATCGTAATCTCCAGCTAGAATCCGTCTTTTGTTTCTTCCTTTGTTGAAATCTTACAAGATTAAAGCACAATGAAGTCAAATCAACGCAATGCAAATCGGCTTTCATCGACCTTCGCCTTTTCCGGCACATGACAACATTCAACAATGGATTCTAAACGCGCATGGCGTGAGCTTTCTGCTAATTTTTGAATGTAATTAAAACATAAACACCAAGGTATCATTTATTTAAGTTATCATAGCCAGTCGTGCCTAATAAGCCAAGCAAATCAAAAAGCTTAATCCATTAATTTCTCCCCACATCCGCGCATTCAGACACAATATCGCGCTACACCTTTCTTCGCTTCCTCCAGCACGCGCTTTTGCGGTGCCGCGCTATCCAAAAAAAAGAGTGAATATAAGCAAACTGCCGAATGCCGCGACTGCGTGTCAATATGTTTGTCTAAGCCACTAAAAATCTAAACAGCGCAACGCGCCGCACATCTAAGACCTGTTCAAGGTTGTTTGGTCACTGCGCCGTGAATTCGCGACCGTTTGAATTTTCAATTTGGGTGCGAACAAACGGCACGGGCATAGAAGTGACGGGCAGCTAATTTGGCGTCTTGTAAACAAAAGTCTATTTTAGTTTATGTGTTTTGGTATTGCGTCCCTCGTGCCCGATTCCGTGCTTTTCCATCCGCGGAGCGAGTCAGCGCTCGATTAAAATACTTAGTTGCTCGACGGCATTAGAAATCATATATTGTTATGTCTACGGAGAACGGTGTTGTACGATCGTCTTGAACTAACTTAAGGCTAAAGTGCCGAGCCCCTTTGACTTAGCATGTTCGTGTGCCAGATTAATGGAGATGGTAGGCGCATTTATTGATCCACAGCAGCAGATATTTGCTATTGATCGTGACATCTTATGTCAAGAAAGAACTGTAAGTGAAATTCTGAAAGCTTTTTTATGCGGAAGATTGAAGATGTTGCAATTTTTCTTTTAATAACATATAGCATGATTTTAAGAAAAAACCTATTACGACAACCTTTTTTATGTCAGGTTTTAGTTAATATTCGAAAAACATACTTAAGAAATTTCCACGAAAAGATAAGAAAGTTAAATTTCTTTAGTGGTTGAGTAGGAAAAAAAATTAAAAATGAGAATTTGGCATTAAAAATAGAGTCAATTTGTATTGAAATTTCATTTATCAAGGTCGTACCTAAATTGATGACCTTGTAATTGCTCAGATAATTATGGAATTGATGGGAATGTATATTTAAAATCTCTAAAATGAACATCTTTTTTTTCTTCTCTGCAATTCAATCATACAGAAGAATAATGATACAACTTAAATGTCTAAGCAAAGCGACTCACACCAAATACTTTGTCCAACAATAATTTACCATAATCAAATTGAATTATCCATAAACGAACTCCAAACTAATAGCCACGTCATACCAAAAGAATTCTGAAATTCCACGGAATAGAGCAATTATGTAAATTACCCAAAGAGCCTTTTTTAGCTCACACAGCGCAATTTAACGATCCAACTTTAATGAGGCTGACTTAATAAGCAAACTTGTTAGTTCCAGATGAAACCATTCATAAGTCGTCACTGAATACAGCCAATAACCATATTGCTGCAGAAACGAGAAGATTGCGCTTGCGCGCTTCTCCCTACAGCCAATACAAAGTAATTGTGATTAGTGTGTCATATGAGACATCGCGATGTAACCATCAGCGTCATCATCATCACAAAGTGCAACTTCAGATATTGCGCAGCATTCCGCAAGTTGACACTGTA
>JANSTS010008307.1:13305-25473 GCA_026546915.1 Sylvicola fuscatus | reverse complement strand
TTTTCAATATTACAAATCTGTTGTAAGATAAATTGATTATCTTTTCATTAATTCAATTAAAAGTATCGTCATAAATAAGACATTAGTTAAATCAATAACAAAAGGAAAAAGCCCTCTCAAAAAGGCGTATAAAAACACCAAACACTTGTCACATACCATAAATAAAACACGTCAGTCAGCGCCATAAATTTCAAACTTAAACGAGAGGAAAAAAACACAAACTTGGCAACAGTTCCTCTTCTATAACGTGTAAGCAACCAGTTCTCGTCAAACGGGATGTTGGTGGTATGTGAGCAAAAAAGCACGACAAAAGCTCAACTGTAAACAATGTCCATAAATGGCACTTGCCAACAGACGAATCTACAAAGCCAACAACAGATCTGCACATATTCAAACGATATTTTCTATGCTGTAACACAAAATAACACACATACGAGCACATGTGTTGTTATTGTTTTGTTATTCGCATATATGTTATATGGCAGAGCTCTGTCTCTTTCTCTATCGAAATAAATAAATCCGTTGATAAATCAATTTCAGCGTAAGATTTAGCAGTTACAGTAACGGACAACGACTGCCTGGCAGCGAAAAGATGCTGTCGCAAAATCTGCCTTGAGATTGAAAACAACACGGAATATGACTAATCAAGAAAAAATCTCATTTGCTAGAACAATCGCACATACATAGGCCGTTTTGCCAATTCATTCGCTGCCAATAACATAAATGCTGAGAACTGAATTGAATTATTCTGGCTGAATCATTTGGCATTAATTAGGCTGCCACGATGAAAGTCGCTGGGTGCGAATTAAAAGTCACACATGTTCCTGACCGAGGGGAAAAGGCCTCACGCATCACGGCGAGTGCACCTTCTCGCTACACATTTGTTGCGTAGAAACCGTCTGAAACACGTTCCGACAAGTTCATTCTTGAATATATGCTTAGGAATTCTGAGTTGGCAACCATCGACAAACAAACAATATACATCAAGAGGCACACACAAAACGTGTAACATACCAAATAGGGATGCTGTGGAGGGCATGGGCTCGAGCATATAACATATGAAGTGTGTATACGAATATTTGGAAATTGACAGAGCAGCTCACACATACGTACGACTGGCGAGTGTAAACAAACGGTTTACATGTGTGTAAAATGAGATGTTCCATGCGCAGAATATTTGCGCCAAAATACAATCCATTAAAAGCGACCACCGAGTCATGGGAAAATTACAAGCGCACACGAATTTTCTATTCAACATATGTTAGCGCATATGAGTATACCATATACGCGCGTTTGTCTTTCTGCAGATGTAACGCAACGCCGCAATATAAATTCGTACATACAGAAAACTTTTGGATGCTGGGGCGCACTCAATCGCATCATATATGGCATATATGAATGAAACTGGCGAGTTGCGAGTTGCGACTTGCGAGTTGCGACTTGCGATTAATTTAAGTTCCCGCCAGCAGGCATTTTGCGAAATGGGATGATAATAAAAGTGTACGTTATGTTCGGAATGGCTTCAATAATGTTATGTTCGGCTGGTTTCATTTCTTTTCGGCCATTGTTTTCAGTAATGACTTTGTGTTAAGATTAACGTACAATGGACGTACATATGTGCCAGCTGAAATTACCGACACGCGGACTTTTTAATGCGGAAAGGCTGGCGGGGAAGTTTTTTTAAACTTTTTCCAACGAAAATGGTAATATTTAAATTTTAATCGTTTTAAGGAGACTGTTGTTGAAATGCTTAAAATGAAAATCTTTTTGAGAACCTTAAGAATTTCAGATTAAGTATGATAAGTCTCTCATGTTGCCATTTTTTGTTATTCGCAAATCCACTCGATGCTAATTAGAATATTTCGTTTATAGGTATTCTCTTAAGATCTTAGAAACATTACAATCCCTTAAGAACTCTCATATCGAATCAAACTCTACAAGTGGCAATTTTCGAAAAAGGCACGACAACTAATTAACTAAAGTTCTTTTTTGCAATTGACTGAAAAGATGACTGTGAGAATATTGATTGGGATGAATGTAAGAATCCAGATGTGAGACATATAAGAAAATGTATAAAATTCATATCATTTGGCGCGATCATAAAAACAAAACGAGTTAAAAGCGCAGTTCAGACAGCTCAAGTCATGACCTCTTTAATTCCACAGCAGATTGCCAATATGATAAAAATTAAATGCAATTTATCGCAAAAATACGAAAAATTGAAATATAAATTATGTTTACAATTATTTCCTTAACTGGATATTGGATTGGAGATGAATGGTAACCTAATAATCCATTAATGTAAAAGATGCCGCAATTATTTGTTTGAAAGTAATGGAAAATACATTTTACAATTTAAATGTAAACAAGAACCGAAATTGCATCTATCGATTGTTGTTCAATATTTAATAAATTTCAACTAATTAACCCTCATAAATCAATTAAAAATTTAAATGAGGAAACATAAATATCAGAACCGAAACTGAATATTTAATTGTTGACGAAAAATATACATAAATAACAAATAACATATTCAGAGAAAATCGTTCTAAAAAAAACAAACAAAGAAAACCGTTCTAAAAGAAACATTTCAAGAACCCATTTCCAATTTATCATCATTAAACATAATGCTGAATCTTCTTCACATATGTACAAATAATTCGTTCAACTTCCCTCTAAATCAGGTGATTTATCCTCTCTACTAGTTGACTGTAAGCCACATTAACTACTCCTCGTCTAGCATAATATTTCCATACAACACTTTAATTGTCCGGAAGCAATTATTTAGCAAAACGTCCCATATGTGTGCTTGTGCGGCATTAAGTGATTATTATGCAAAAGTCGAAGCTCTCGCGCGTCTCCGAAAATTCCCCGTGTCAGAAATGATTGTGTGAACGACCAACAAACCGCGAGTAATTGAATTTCACATCCTTTCTGGAATGTGTGTTTGGTCGCCGGCCTCACAGCTTAGACAACAACGCGGCGACCATTTCATAAATGTTATTATTTTCAGAATGAATGGATCGTGTTTGCATAAAACAATGAAACAGCACATGTGAGTATTTAACATACGAATATGTACTTAATCATTGCGCAATTCACCTTTTATTTTAAGACATTTTAAAATTGTTAGTAGTCTGTTTATCGTGTGAATTAGCCAATAAAAACTCGCTGAAGGACAAACAAATCTATTTGGCAAGTACTTACCAGCAATAAGATCACAGATGGCTTCGTGGCGGTGAAGAAAGTGTCGAGCTGCAATGAGAAAATGAAAGAAACGCATTTTATAACATTGATAAACAGATGAAGGAAAAGGTATTACAGTTTTTGTTTATTTACAGTATATTGGTGTATGTCGGCTAAAGCCTGTTGCATTAAAATTTTCCAGTTTTTATTCGATTTCTTGGAAATGTTTCTTTTTATCTCATTTACTTTTCAGATACCTGACTGCATCTGTGTATGCACTCAAGATAGTGCACATATGCAGCTCGCAGTGTGACTATATTCGTCGGATGGTGGAAAAGAATTTGTGTGGCAGAAAAATTCTGGATATGCAGCTTGTATTTGTACTTTGTGTTGAAATCCCAGACTTTGATGTGTCTGCGACCAGTATAGACGCGACTTTTCTCAAACAGCATACATAAAGGCTCAGTAACAAAACAAAAACAACACATGCAGCTTCATATGGAGACTCAACTATATCCACATGCTTCGTACAAAAGAAGAACAGCCTGTTAAACAAAAAGGTATACTAAGCGCGAGTACACGCGGCCTTTGAAAGTACGGCCGCGTGCATTTCAACATATTTATTATATCTCGAGACAAGACAGAACCTCGAAGTTGCAGCAGCGGCCGTCTGTCAGACTCTAAGGAATTTCTACTGTGTTTTCACATCACACACGTATTTGCTTATATCTTTTGAATTAAGTGCATTTTCTGTATGTGCATATCGTAACTACTGAACACTGGTTTGCATGTGAAGCTTAACAGTTAAATTAACAGATGTCCAGAAAATTTTGGTAGACTACAAAGCGCATTCAGAAAAGCACAGACGAAAACAATTCACTGAAAAGAATCCAATAAGAATTTCTCACCATCAGCTTAGTCCCATAAAAGAAAATTCAATAAAAATAAAATTGCATTGAAAACAAACAAAGGCTACCGCCCCCTCAAAACATGCACCGCACAACATAAACAAACACAATAACATATGAGAAACGCTTCAATTAAACGCCACTACATGATTGAAGTTAAATGCTTGAATGACTTCAGCTCCCATATGTACGTATGTAAATGTATAATATAATAAAAATAATAATGTTTATTACAGTACGTGAGTGGTCGTGCGTGGAATTTGATTCATAAAAATGCATCTATTTGTTTTTCCTAGACATGCAGCCGCATTCTTATCGCCACGATTCTGGCATGTTTGCTTGACTCGAACTCATATTTTTTTTATGTTCTGTCGTGTTATGATGCTGAGATGATGTAGACACATGAGTCTGTAGATTGATTGTTACTTCACGACGCGTAGGTACATAACTCTGCAATCTACATATATTTATGCTACAATATATAATATGCACAACGGAAGATTAAAAACCGTGGCTCGAATGTGAATATTATAAAATGCTGGTGCAGAGTGACAATTTGCATTAGGTAACTTTAGCATATTGTCTAAGGCTCTCAACCCACTGCACATTTATATGATTTAATGAAGCAATTTTTTAGATTTGATTGTATTTATTTATGAGGAGAAATTCGGTCGCGCTTCTTGAAGTTTAAGTGCTTCTGCATGTTTTTATGGCAACAATTCAAGATTTAAATAATTTTTTTTGAATAAATTTGATAGAGAGATATTAAGGATAATGTCAGCGGAAATTATGTGGTAGCTTTATGTAACGGAAACAATACAACAAATGCATTAAATTAAATGATTATTTATTCGTAGATACAAGAAGCCATTCTTGTGATAAAATAGGATTTAAGATACAAACGGAAATAATCCAATAAACAAATTAATGCGTGGATTAAATATTAACCTGATTAAGATACCGACAAAGAAATAAGAATGAATCGTTCAGAATAAAATGAAGTCCTAAATTGAGTAAAAGAAGTTGTCTGTTTTCCTTTCAACTTGCAAGAAAAGCTACAAAAAGTATAAAAATTAATTTCATTTTGTGGGTACATATTTTTTAAATGAAACTGAAAACAAATAAGGGTGTAAAACCCTTATCTTTCAATTTACACATTTAACTACGTTGACATAACAACTCGAATCGTTAACAATTTTATGTAATTACCATCAATTAACAAATAAAACCAACCAAGCTCTTCTACAATAATTACTTTAATTTTATAAAAAAGTTTCCTTATATAGTTTTGAGATTGTTATGTCTACACTTGAAGCAGCAAAACATAAACACACCAGCAGCAGTCGCAGTCACAACACAGCAAACACAACAAACGCTGTGCATATTGCAACATAAATGTTTTTGTTTTGATACCATCTCTTTCTGACCCAGCTGTTTTGTAAACATACATTCGCGTTGTGTGATTTCTATCGGCATCGGCTCTATCCAGCGCTAAACCTCCATACATAATGTAATTTATGTGTGAAGCTGACTGGCAACGCTCAATTCAATGCAAAATGCGCGAAGCATAAATTACAGACAACATCGACGAGCACATACAAACATACATATATATCTCGTTGTTGTTTTTTTTTTTTTGTCGAAAAGGAAACAGCCACATAAGAAATAAAATACATTTATAAACAACCAAAGTAGAACCAACGTTGAAGCGCATAAATGAAGCCGACAACTTCAGCTTGAATACGAGCAGAAACTTTAAGCAAAACAAAGAAACGTAAATTAACGTGTATGTACATTATATAAATAATAATAATAAAAGTTTAAACGTATGTACTGTGGACTATTAAATACAGCCGACTGAGCATACTGAAAGTATGCGAAAATGGGATGATAATGGAATTCGCTTCAAAAACCACTGCAAAATTCAATGGCTGGCAGAGGTGAGGGAGTGTAAAAGCATCGGAGCTTATACACCGCATTATGTTTCATGCACTTAATGTATGTATGGCAATAAAGCAGGCGAAGACTCCGCTAGACTGTCCCCGTAGGCGTCTGGCTACAAATTGCACAACTTTATCGTTCATTCAATAAAGTTAAAAGCGACAACGGCAACAACGTCTCAACAATGCAGTCGCTGTTGCCAAATTGCAGCGATCTTCAGTAATCCGATTAAAAAATGCAATTAAAGGTATTTGTGTGCTCACCTCATCCACGTAGCGCACAGCGTCCACCTCGTACATAGCCTTGATGTCATCCAAAGATAGCAGCTTGCCAAGCCATGTGGCGTAGAATTCCTCTAGACGCGGAACAAACAACACCGAATGGCCAGTCGCCACCTCAAGAACACCATAGCATCCCGGCTCTTTAACACCAAACAAATAGGTGAAGAATGGCTCCTGCAACAAAGGAAACGTTTGCAAACAAAGCATTCATTATTCAATATATTTTCATACACACATAACACATATGAATGCCACATCAAATATAGTATAAATGCTTATGGCTGCTAAAGATGTTTAATGGCTTGCCCATAGATAGGATTAAACTGGCTACATGCAATCCCTTCACATGCGTTCAACATATGAAATATATCGAATTCCAATGCGACTGCTAAAATACAACCACAAAGGTAATACACATTCAATCCAATTCGCATTCCGCGCCATTCGATCTTCAAGAAATAAACGTTGCTGTGTGCAGAATATAGCCTTTGTTGTTGTTGTTGTTTTATTTATGCAACTTAATCTCATATAGATATAGGCGCACGTAAGTATATGGGGCCTGGCCATCGCTCCCAGGTCAAATACTTTGCGCCTCTTTGTTTTATTGTGGCCGCGGCTCGGCGTTAGTTCTTAGCGTCGTGTTTCTTTCATCAATTGTATTTGTTGGTTGTTTTTTCGGTTGCGCGCAAAATGCCATGTCCGCGAACGCTAAAGTCGCTCCAAACTGCGGTTGGTAACACATAAACATGTACGCGACGCACCGAAAACGCGTGCAAATCTTGTCCTTCTCCCGCGTCGCGTTTAGATGCCAGTGATGCGTCCGTAAAGCGTCGCCTTGCCGACTATAGACGCGACGCGACGCGGTAGAACGCTTCCAAAGTGCGTTCCCAGAATACCCACAGTTTGGTGTCTCGAAAGCAAAGCCACCACACAAAACACCATTAGAGAATGTAAATTGCAAACACAAATAATTAACATTTTACGTTTGCTGATGCTGCTGCACCGAGATTTATGTATTATGTGGCGGTGAACATACAACATACACATATATTTGGCGCTATCTATGTTCGGCTTTGCACGGTGCGGCGCTGAGTCTGCACAGTCCCGCGTCTTCGCACACCAATCGCGAGGAGAAAACTTATTCTTTACGAGCCAAAGGTGTACAGTTTCGTTTCAAGGCAATGCGGCGGGCATCTTGTTGCTTCTGCATGCCTTTTATTCTATAGGGCAGCGAGAACCATTCAAGGTTTCTGTGGCGTGTCTCAATATTCACTCGCGGTGCTTTATTTGTGCAAATCTGCTGCTTTCGGGTAGTCGTGCAACGCTGCAGACACGGTGTGCTGCCACTGATTAATTTTCTCTTTATGGCTTCGCGATAATAAAGACAGTCACACCATTTCCGGTGGTTAAGTTGCGAACAAAATCACATTTAAATATAGCGCAATAATGTGGCATGGCATTTGTGATTAAAAGCGGATGTCTTGAGAAGTTATTATGCCGATTCACAATGCTCAATCTTATCAAATATAGGGGCGTACTTCATTTGCTTGATCGCATGGCAACAAGTAAAGACGAATCAATCACTAATAACGATTTTAGTAAGATATGTGAAGAGGCATAATAAGTGATGTTTCAATTGAAGCGTATTTATCCGCTACTTACTGAACAAATATTTGTGTCTGACTCACTGTCTTAATCGCTTCATAAAACATAATGATTCCTTGCAGCCACTATTAGATACGATAATTTACTTTTCGTTGGCTTAAATTACTTAAAAATTTGTGCAAGGATGCATTATTTCAATAATGAGACTGCTCGTTATATTTGTATATAATTTGGCGGACAATCAACGATCGGGCAACGTCTGGCACGCAAAAACAGCAAGAAGAAAAGCTCGCCGCAGCGAAAAATTAAACTCAAACGTTCAAGGAGCATCCAAGTTAATTAATAAATATTTTATAATAATTGTAATAGCCTCGTTGAATATAGTCTGTACGAAATAAGACGCTCATACATAAAGAATAAGCACGGAAATCACCGGAAACAAAGACCCATCGCTGTGCAGACTTCATATTGCAGCTCTCGTTTCCACTGCACAAATGCAAAATATTGCAGAATGCAACAAGCTCAACAGTATAATAATTACACGCCGCCTCGTCCGTCCGTATCATTGAATTCAAGACGATGTTGAATGGCGCGATACTACGACAGCACAATTTATAGCATCTTCAAAAAAAATAAAAAATAACTACAAGACGTCTGCAGCTTAATTGCAAATGCAATTAACTCGTTAGGTGTACCAATGTGTGATGCATTGACGATAACTCTACATTAAACACTATATTTATGTCTATACGGACTGAAAGTGCACTCACTATATAAACAAGAAAACGTACTCACCTGTCTGAATGTGTTATAGGAGACATCAGTGTCGTAGAGGGGAACCTCGTCACCGCCCTGCAACAGCACATACGCCTTGTCATCCAGCGCGGCGCCTCCCTTAAGCTCACGAAGTGCTTTGGCAGCACGAAGACGGTTCTCTTTGAATAATGACAGTGGCACAGCCAAGGTGTCTGGTCCCATCTGCAGGTAGCCCATGTTGATTGATGTACAAAGTTTAGCTGAAAGTCGAAGAATTGAACAGTTGAGATGACCGTTGTTAGCGAAATTAATGCAACTAAATGTATGGTCAGGCACGAGGAAACACACAACTGAACTTGATTGTTGGAAAAATGCGTTTGATAAGCGAAACTTTAAATGAATGGGAAAAACCACCAAGTGGTGTGGATTGTGGTGGGCCGTTCCATGTGACAATCGCGAAATGTGTTGTGATTACAAAAGTGGATGAATGGAAATGTGATTGGCAAAATGTATAATCCGCAATTATTTGAACTGCTTTTGTTACGGCTTACCACAGAAACTTTAATTTAGAAAAACTTATTTGGTTTAAAATATTTGGCTTAATTTTCTTGTCAATGAAATGTCTCTACGACATTGAAATTGAAATGTAGTCAAATAAAAAACTTGCAGAATAATATTAATTTTAAGAATATTTTTTAAGTTATTTATTTTTATTGAATCCACTTCTCATGGAACTACCCATTTCAGCTTTGTGGAAGATATCAACGTCCAACCGCATTACAAACAATTCACAACAAACCCAGCTGATAACTGAATTATCAGAGTTATAGTCCAAATCCCACAGCAACAATACAAAATTAATAATAGCATTATATCAAAAGCAATAAACTCGTTGTCTTTCTTTATCCTGTACGAGTAGTGCATTGTTGGTATTTTGATAAGACTCGCGATAAGTCGCGTGGTTTGATATTTCATTATTATGCGAAAAACTGGAGAAGTCAGAAGATAAGTAAGTTTTGACTTGCAAGAAAACGCGACGTCTTAATATGTAGATGTGTAATCCAACTTCATAACTTGAACGTACATATTTGTGGGAGTGCACAAGACTTATAATGGACGCTTTTTGAGGCCGCGCATTGATATGTTTAAGATAAGCATTCTTCGTGTCAGTTGTGAAATTGATTTCCACTTAAGTGAAAAGACAGTTGGTCGGTGTGACATTTTTCGCGTTGAATAACCACTTGATCGTGTTTTTAGATTAATGAAAAATGATGGATTTGATACGATCAGGGTGTGTATGGTTTCTTTGGTTCGTGGTTTGCAAGGTACGTGTGGTTATCGTTGAACCGTGATAAAGTAATGACTCATTGAGCAATTTATTAATAAATGTAAAATTTTATATTAAACTGAATTATTGATTATAATCTGAGAATGTTAATCCATATAATCAATGTAAAAAAAAAACCTAAAATGATCTCAATAACAATGAAGTTTTTAAAAAGTTATCAACTCAAGGACAAACAATGTTTTTTTTTGGCCTCCATTCGATGGAATCTGCATTTGGACATTATTTTTGATTTTATTTTAAATTAACATTTATATAAAACAATATTGATGCTACATATTGTCAATAAATGTCAAAACACAATTATCAGTGTTTGATAATCTTATGTTTTCTTTACAGTTCTCCGCACGTTTTTAAATATTTAATAATTACAGTTATTGGTCATAAAATAAAATATTTTCTAATTCCTTTAAAATATGTCCAATGTCTATGCAATTGTGTACATATTTAATACAACAAGTTTGATCGTACATAAATTTCCCTTAAAATAAATGTGACTTTTTCAATAAAAGATGACTTTTACAACAATTTTGTTGTTTCTATTCTAAAAAAAATAAAAAACAATATTGAGTGTAACCTAAATTGCTTTATTCATTAAGGTTAACTGCCTAGCGACTTTTCACTCAACAATGTCAAAACGAAGTCACGTTAACATTCATTTCGCATTTTTGCATTCACGTTGACTAACATACATACAGTTCACGAATCCCGTCGATTCCCACACTCTTCTTTGAAAAGTTCAAAAGTTTAAAGAGCCCAATAAATCCATTTCCTACTCACAAGAAATGTACACACAACGCACAAATGCCCACATCTTGAGTGGCGCAAAGCTTCGTAAGTATTGCCGGCAATTAGCTGCTTCTTTTATTTTTCTGCTGCTCTCCTATATAAATATACCAATCCAATATCTTGAGATGCACAAAGAGTAAAGTTCCTCGCATTTAATTGGCGCCAATTAATCTTCCTCTGGCGAGTTTTGGCGTGCGTGCTCACACACTCATAAATTAAGTCGAGCCAGACAGGATGGGATATTCGCGCGGTGATCTCGATCGCTCGACTGTAAAATGTAAATACAGTTTTTGTGTACATATTTTATATATGTACACATTTATGTTGGAACATACAAAGCCAAAACGAAATCAACAGGAGGAAAGGTACGATCATGCATAAGAGCATCACGACGGTGGTGGGTTTCGCGTTGGCGGTTATAGACGACATTTATCTACAGCAAAAGTGATTTGTGTAACCTTGAAAATACAGTCTGCTACAAAGAAAAAGAAGTAATTCTCGAAATGTCGTCGGCGACTCTTAAACAAATTGACCGATTAACAAAAATAGACGCGATTAAATGTGTAAATTGTTCGGTAAAACAGAAACAGCATCTTCATCCTGTAGGCGGGGGAAAGGAACAACTACAAAAATTTCCGCTTGACGTAGCCCCACCGAATTTATAAAAGACAAACGCTGAAAACCACGGGTTAATTATTATTAAAATATCCATTGGGGGTCCTCCGACGACCGCATGGGATCGGTCCGTTTATAGCCTTCCGGAGTTGCACAACGACCAACTCCACCAGCAAAAGGGGTGAATATTTTACGACCGCACTGGACTGTGCGTTTTTAAAGTTGTTGCCGCCACGCACATATGGGCGGTAATTAAAGACGAGCGAAAGATACGTGAAGAAATTGAACAGTCAAGGTAGTAATGAAATGCGTGCAGTACGATGAGACACGCACAAGCGCCATTAGTCACGCGCCTCAATTTGCGCTTGTACTATATTTGTTTAAGTTTGTTTCAAGTGTATTTACAACAATTGGAATCGACATGGCCGGTTTGGTGGTAACGATCTTGAATGCATCGATTTCTGTATCTTTTCAAAGTTGCACATGCTTGGAGCTTGGAGCTGTTCAATAAGACTTGCGGCTTCAACAACATGCGGGCATTGTTGTGACCTTATGGCCAATGAACTATCATTTAAGAACTATTGCCTATTGTGTGTGGTTTATGAATTGAGAAACAATCATCTTAGCATTTAAAATTGATGTCTATGGCATAGGCTGGAAAAGTGCATGCATAAACTGTTGTAGAACGTGAGTAAACAATAATGTTTTGGTTAACCACGAAATAAGAAACACAGTCAAAAGA
>JANSTS010008296.1:24609-39393 GCA_026546915.1 Sylvicola fuscatus | reverse complement strand
AACAACAACAACAACAAAAATTTACTGTCCAAGTCGAGACGAATCGAAATGCACAAATCGAATTGGAAGTTATTACTTATAGCATTCTGTTGGCCGTCACAATCAAACTGCAGCGAGATTTTGATGAGAACTCGTCAATCGCATCTCTGTCCGTGGCGATGCCGCTCGCTTGGACGGATCACAATATCAAGATCTGTAAAGATGTATATCAAGAGGCGGCTTGGCGGCTTGGCGGCATTAATATATGAAAATGCGACGTCCGATCAGTCAATGTGACTACATTTTACTTGGATATCGCAGTAATTGTGGAGGTAGCTGAGCGCGCCACACTCGTGCGTCCCTATGGGCAATTATAAAACTGCGAGTGCCGCGGAATTTCAAGGATGATGGCGCGCACAAGTGGCGAGTGTGCTCCAACAAAAGGTTTTGTAATGGCTCACAATGTTAATTATGAGAAGTGGATTTGAATTGAATTTAGTCACACACTGCAGCATATAATACATGTTATATGCGGTTTTTAATTTGTTTCGTCTCTATGGTTAATATGACGGCAAAAGTGGTTTTGTGTGATGATAAATAGCCACGGAATGGACATTTGACGGTGTGTTCGGTGACTAATAATTACGATTGTGCTATGTAATTGTCCATACTAAACATCGGACTAATGCAAGTTTGTGGTTATTTTGATCTGAAATTTAACTGGAATAACGTTTTTACATGTCGTTGCAGTTTTAATTTAATTTTATGAAGGCCAATTCAAGCACCTGCGTCAAAATATTTGGCGAATTGCGCAGTTCTTTATGTCAGCATTTATGTTTTGAGTCATTTTGTGTGACAAAACATAGCCGTGTTGGTAAATGACTCACATTTGTTTTGATAAATAGCAAATGTTGAAATGCTTAAAAGATGTATCAACAGTATACAACAGAAACCACAACAAAATAACAATTAAATGGCATTATTTATTTAAACTGACAGATTTTAAATTGCTATGAAATAAGAAACTGTATATATTGAATATAAAATGACTAAATTGTTTATATTTCAACTGCATACATTACCTCATGTCCATGCCAAGTACCAACCGACAAAAAAAAAGCAATCTAAACAAACACCGGCCGGCATTTGATATTAAATTACTTCTCCGGAAATTGATACCGGAAATCTCTGAAATCGAGAACGTCTGGCGCCGATAAAGAGTTGTCGCCGTCACCATTTTAATTATGAATGTTACACACAAATAAATAAATTCATTAGCCATACTGATTTAGCACATTTAAGGCCATTTTTTTTATTAAAACGTTTTAATTAACGAAGCAGCGCATAAACTCATTTAATGCTGACTTAACTTAAGTCCACCTTTAAGTTCTGGGAAATGCTGAAAAATGAACATACGAAATCACATTTAAATTAATTATTTCAGACACATAAAAACGTTTTATTATTAACTTTCCTTTTAAATAATTAAACGTAATGACGCGTTGCTGTGCGACATACGTTATTTAATGCCTTTATGTAAGCTGCAAACTGCAGTAGTTCATAAAAAAAAACTCCAACAACAAATTACAGAGTGCATAAATTATGAGTATATAAGTGTAATAACTTATAAAAGCATATGAAGTTGCCATTTACAGTATACCCATTACATGAAGCGCCATCATCATTACCAGTCATTATTGTTTTCTCGTTGACAATGACTCAATAGGGAATATGGTTGACCATCGATGTGTGGTCTGCCACTGCCACCATGATCTTCATTTGCTGTAAAAAGAAGCTCAGTAGTGTAGATGCATCTTCGAATAGCTTCAGACTGTAATCGATATCCATAAGCAATGTGCCGTCATTTGCTAATACCACAATTGATTGAAATGAAGTGAAGAACGTGACAAAAAATCAACATAAATTATTTGTTTTCCTTAAATATTGAAGCAAAGCGAAGAGAATAATTAATTTGATACAGCATAGAATCGAGTTTCTCATGATATTGCGTTTAGCAATACATTTCCAACGATCCTCCACTTATTTATGCTACACGACATTTTCCGTTTGGCAGGGGATCAGCGCCAATCGGCATGATCGAATCATTAGTGTCAACTATAACCAGAGCATGCAATCAAATATAAAACACGACTCTTTAATGTTGCTGATAAAATGCAGGCGGCATAATAGGCTTAAAACAAAAAGTGGCAGTGACACGGGATGAAAGACTTAAGCGACGAACCTTTCTGGTATCCAAAATTGCTGCAGTGAAATTTGCATATGAATTCTGTTTTGTTGCAAAATAACTGGTTTTTGACTGGAATTGGCTGATTTTATTAAAGAATTAATTTTTTGACAAATATTTATTTTCATAAGTCATTTGTGTGAATACTTTAAGATGAGAGAGATATCCAGATGTGCTTATGAGATTTATGAGTGGTTTTAACATTTTTACCGTTGTTGAATTAAATTTAAATAAATTGCATTTGAAATAAACTTCGTGCTAAGTATTGCAGTAAAAGGTATCATAATTTAAATGGTAAATACAATTATTTACAACTATAATAACAATAATATGTTTATTACATACACTTTGGAATAAAATATACGATATGGCCTTTAAATGACTGTAAACAGCAATTATTAAATTCCAATATTAATGATTCATTTTTATACATAATTCGTTTTGGTGTTTTTTTGGATTATGTATGAATCGCGTTTTGAGAATATTGGGAAGAAAAGATGACAACCAAAAGTTCGACATCTGTGTGGTTCTGGCAAAACAAAAAAAAACAAATTTGGAAAAATTCTTAATTCTCTTCTCCTAAAAAGGAAATGTTGCCAATTACGTCATTTGTTCCATCGTCTTTCAATGAAATTTTTAAAGTAACATATCTTTTTTGGATTGGTAAAATATGACTTACCATAAAAATTCACATACAAACGCCTAAAATTTACTTTAAAAATGAAATATCAGCACATAAATGGTGTACATTGTGTGCCGTTAAACTCGCTGAAGTACTTGTTCACACGTATTTCAATACCATTCAATGCATGAATTCAGTCATCCAATTCTGCATTCATTACGAACAAGCGGTCGATTTGTCAGATGGCCCAGGGAACATATTTTCGGTAATTTGTTTTTCATCTCTCTGTTAACAACCACTCACCAGTTGCTGGTTGTCGTCTCTACAGTTGGCACAGTATGTTGGCTGTTGTCAGTGATCGTTCACATAATTTTTATGTGTAAATGTATTTTTAAATTCGTATATACTTTAATTTGTATTACGGCTTTGTCAGAAATCTTTGTAAGACCAACGCAAATGCCGAGTAGGTGGTAAAGCTTCTCTCGTCTTTCTTATATTATTGAGATGAGGCGAAATATTAAACCTGCAGAAATGGCGATGAAATTCACTCGTAATTGCGATGTGTGATTGGTTCATGTGGGCGATTACCGTTTCAAAAGTGGGTGGTCAATGTCTGTTAATTACTGTTCGTCAGTATTTATTGAACATGAGGCGCTGATTTCGTTTGATGGACTCTTTGGTAATTTCATTTGACTGTTTGCGTTTTTGGCCAAAATTAGAAAGTTGCTTCATACAATTTTTCGTTTTGATCTGATTTATTGACCATAAATTATCGTGTCTGGAATTTTTAATTATAACAAATTCTCTATGTCATGCTGTCGAGTACAAAGCAGAAAAGTTGGGTTTGCCCACTTTGTTAGCGTAACGAATTTTTTAGAAAAACTGTAATTAATTTCCAATATAATTTAAAAAAAACATTTATTCAGTGTGCACAATAATTCAATTTAAATTTGGTAATAAATTAATTACAATTAGTTGGAAAAAATTTATCGAATTCGGAATGGCTATCAACATCTGTTTTCCCATCATAAGTCATTAAAACAGCTAATATCAATCAACATAAATACCGGCAACAAAACGAGAATTCTTTTCAATTCCACTTTAACTCTCATTCACCTGTCCGACCTTTTCAGCTGCAACACCGACACCATATGGCACTACTCGACCGAACATATATGTTCTCCTCCAAGCTTATTGAACTTATACACCGTCCAGGCATGAGGAAGCACATTCCCAAACCACAATTATTATTTGAAAAGCGGGTAAAAAAAGAAGCAACCACTCAAAATACATTGCAAATATCCACTCAAATTATGAGTTTGGGATGAAAAACAAAATTCAATAAACAAAACAACTGGAATTGGAAATTTGGCGCAATTATCTGGGCAATATGTGATACATTATAGCATCAGTAGCGCATGCTTCCACTTTTACGTCTCCCCGCATCTCCGGGGTGAATAACCACCTGAGACCATGAACATTAGAGCCAATTTAAGTCAAAACAAGCTGAACAACCTTGAAAAAAGTACTCGCTTCAAAAATATGTATATAAACTCATGTTAAATATGTATGAAAAAAGCTCTCCACACTCTTTTTTTGGTCTGACTAATTTTTACGTCAATTTCTGGATTATTTTTAGCCACGGCACCCAGTGACTGCCACCGCGCTCGCCACGAGATTCCCACTCACTGTGGCTTTATAGGAAACTGTGTATGCTCAAGCTCTCGCGGTCATCACACGTCTACGTGAAATTGTTTCATGCCCCAGGTGAGTGATGAAGAAACTGTTTGCACAATAGCCGTCTTGTGCGCTAGGAGAAATATTCCCACAATCTATTGTATGGGCATATGATTCTTTCATGTTAATGTAAACACAATATCAAAGTTAAAGTAAATGCATAGCGTCGTCACACATTTAGAGAGGTAGCTGCAAAAAAAAAAAAAAAGCTCACACGAAACCAAATTACATCCGGTGGAGTGCGGTTTTCAATCCAAATCTCAAATCAACATGAATACACACCGAAGAGCGTCCGAACGCTACGGGAAACGGATACATACGAAACTGTTGACGGCAGCACGACAACATAAGATCACAAAAAACTTCACTACACATACTTTAGAAATAAATAAATAAAAAAAAAAACAGATTCATTTAATGGCATACACACAATATGAAGCGCGGCAGCCACATGCGATCCGGTGGTATGACAATTCAGACTTTGATTATTCCATGACATTGTGAAATTAAAACACGAAATATCAGCGCGACAGCAAAACGCTATTCGTGATGATGTACGATGTGGGAACAAAGATCTCTTATCTTGATGACAATTCCATTGGCGATGTTGAGGCGCTATTGTTTGAAAAAGTAACACAACGACGCCAATTCGCAGACTTTAAACAGACCACGCATGTTTTATGGCCCCACAATATATTCGCGCAGCGCCAAATGCCCTGTACACACGCGCTGTTCTCATCGCCTCTGCCAATTACCATAAAATTGTGCTGAACATAAACTAATTGCTGCATACGCGGGCATTCAGCTCATTACTCAATCAACGGGGTAGCTATTATCGCGCATTTAAATTCTGCCTATCTGTACATTGATGAGCGATCATATGTGCGGATTGTTGCAACTTACATGTCGGCTGATGCACCGCGGCCAGTTGCAGGTCGATTTCTGTGAAACTTCCGTGACTCTTTCGCAGGCAAATGAGCTCACAGAACTAAAGCAAAAATTGTTTATTGGCTGGTGCCGCGCTTCTATATTCAGCGATGCCCATTAAAATCGAATAAATTACATCGATCTATCTTTGGGGTTGTGCGCGGAGACGCCGCGCCATGCCAGGCCGTTATAAGAATACTTACTATATTGGCAGAAACTAGACCGAAGCGCAGCTCCATCCGAATAAAAACTGTATGCAAAATCTGTGTGGCGAAATGGCCATGTACACGTTGCCATAATGTGGAAGACACATTTCTGCACCAGCCGCACGAAAGAATGATTACGAAATACTGAAAGCGGCTACAAGGGAAATGAAGGAGATATTTTAATAGACAATTGCGGCGAGAATCCCAGCTCTAGCATGTAGATTTATGTGAGCTGCTTTTGCATAAACTGTTTCGCGCATACATTTTTCTGTCTTTGCGTTGACTTGTGTGCCGGGAATTGCGGTCGCCGGCTGCTCATCCCCCTGCGCCACGCCGCCAACCTTAGACCTCCTACATTTATATATACACCGATTGCCTTTATACAGCCACCTTTCTCCTTGCTGCTATCACTAACGATGCACTGGATCTGTGCCGCTGCCGCAAATCTGCCAGCGTCCACACCAGAGTATTTTCCTCATTGTGGCTTCGTGAACTTATATAGCGCAAAACTATAGAGACGTGAATCGGAAAATGGAGGAGGCAGAAAAAATGGATATTCATGCACTCGATCAGTTTGTGTACTTACATATCGTTGGCATATAAGTCGCCTTTAACAAGAATATGCACACATAAACCGGTTGGTGGCCAATCATTAATGTAAAATTGAACATAAGCAAATATATGCTATGGGGAGGAACACAAAAAACGCGCGCGCTCATAAAAAAAAAAAAAACACAAAAAAAAAGTCAAGAAATTTATCCACCGTGTGGCAAGTACATACAGTAGTTAGTTAAGTTGCCATGGTTGTTTTACTTTTATTGTTGAGTAATGTTCTTGCGGAGCGATTTAATTGAGATCCGTCTCACTGCCGCGATGTGGTAAAGAAGCAACAAAAGTCCAGTTTTTTTCGTGTTTTTAATCAAAATACAAGTAAAACCGATAATTTCAAAGAAAAAAGCTTCTCTTAAGTTTTTGAGCATGCCAATTGAGAATAATTTATGTTTATCGTGTCTTATGGCCACAAAAACTAAAAGTAGGTGTCAACCTTGGTGTCTATGCAATCATCTGACTTCCGTTAAGTACATTTTACCACAAGCACGATTTTTTTCCCAATTGGAGAGAGTTAGAGACCACTGATTGCATCTGGTTCATCAAATTGGATACGCCTCTAACCATATAACCTCTACTTTGCGGTCAACAACAGTAACAGCGGTGGTCACTGCGATCAGTTACATTGTCGGTACAAGACGCAATTCACAAAAGTGTAAAGAAATACCAAATTTGGAGTCTTGCACGTGTGTCGAACTTCCTGTATGCGTGCTATTCAAATGGGTTTCTTAAAAAAAAATTGTTCTGTACATTTTTGTCCAGTTTAATCACCGGATGTTTGAGATCATCTCAAACTGTGTTTTGTGATGATCGCATTTTTATTTCAGTCTTTTTTAGGTTAGTTAATTTCCTTCATGAGATGATAAGAGGTTTTTCCAAGCATTTACTGAAAATTCTGAATTCCAGGAAATATGATTCGAATTTAAACATCTTTCAAATGATCTAAAGGAACTCAAAGATCCGAAATGTCACTGACCGTGTGGCGAGCATTTTCTTCTTCCTCAATTAATTTTGGTGATATTTATGATGTAACGCAAATCTTTCGTGTTACCTTCTTATTTCAACACATAAATTGCTCAAAACCAGTGAAAAATTATATATGGTACACATTCAGTACCTGACAGAAAGAAAAACAACATCAAGAAACCACCACAAGGTCTGTTTCGCTTTAAACCCAGAAGCGTGTGAACTGAATATGTCTGGAAAACGCATGTCAAAAAATTAAAAGCACACTCCCAGCAAAATATCCCTTTTCCCTTTTGCGTGTTGCGTAACACTTGATTTTAATGTAATGTTGATTATATTTTGTGTGTGGCATTTATTAGCCTTTCCACTCTCATGGAGTCTTGCCCGTATAGCTGCGAGTCTTGTCTATGCGAGATCAGGTGGTTGCGATAAGGCCGGATGGAAATTCGAAGAAAACGGATGGGTTCGGTCGCCAAGTCATATTTCTCATATATAATACATTCGTTGAAGCTCTACGTACAAGGTTCTGTAGCTTATTGGTTGCGTGTAAGTACAGAGATTCTACAGCATTTTGAGGCGCGTACAGATGGCGGTTCAATGAACTTGAAATTCAAGAACTCCAAGTGTTAAACATGATTTTCGTGAAGAGCCAATGCCTTAAACTCGTGTCTTCATGTTAAACTGTGTACTTATATTCGTGCATGCGCGCGGCTTTTGTTTTTCACATATTAATACGTTTGCATTTGGATATATATGGATTATGGCCATAAAGTTCTCACTTGTCGCACAGTTCAAGTGAAAGCTGCCTTTCAGGTTTGTTGATTGACCCCTTCTTAAGAACCGGTAGACAAGATTACTGGAAATCGAGAATTTAATGGCATTTTATGGCATCTTCGTGGGTTAGAATTTTTAATTATCGTTGTTGGGATTTCTATGGAATTAGGTATTCTAAGGGGATGGGCTAATTAAAAGTTCTAACAATGAAAGTATTCTTTTGAGAAACATTTTCCAAGAACTAAAATAAAACAAAAATAAATAAAGAAAGAAAAAGCTTTCACAATAAATTGAAAATTATAGTTGCTTGCATTTTCCCACATTTATTGTGTCCTGTCTTAACATTGAACTTATTCCTGGCGTTTCCTTGTAAACACATCTACATACGTCGATTAATTTCAACCTTTTACTTCACAAAGAACACATCTATGAATTGGACAAAAAGCTCCAGAACATTTTCCTCTCATCGGCAATCAATTTCCGTTGAAGAAAATACCTCTCTATTCGAGTATAAGCGATACATGAAATCAACGGCTAGTCACCTACATATTTATATTGCTACTACATATGCATTCAGACCCCATGCGCCATCCACAACACCGAGTTCGCAGCGCTCGCAAAGTGCATTAAATGCAAAGTGCTTATTGCAGCGCAAAGTGCACATTTGTAGTCGCTTGTTTGTTTTTACATATTATTTTTTTTATTCAATTCGTCGTTGCATCTATAATCAAATGCAAGTTACAAGTGTAATAAAGTAGAATGAACTTTAAATGCATGGCGGTTGGGTGCATATATAAACATAAAGTAAAACAAATCATTTGTTTGGGAAAATGCGCGCAAACACTCCAGCGGTGGTCGCACAGCAAAAGCAGTGAGGCGGGGAGGCGACACATTGTTAGAGCGTCCAGATCTGTTACATTGCGTCTTGTTCAACATATATGCCGGCATAAATATTAAGGTGGATGGTATCACACATGTGGCTGCCACCAGTGCAGCATCGGGAATATATTTAAAAATCGTTTTGTATCGCTCCGACTGCGCAGACTGGAACTACACAAGAGCTGAATTGAAACAAGCAGCGTGCAACTTCTTGCCGCGACCGTGGAAGCGTCTCCCTGCGGTTTTGTTTGTTTGTTTGTTTACGTATGTTTGCAGTTGTTGCGTCAGACAATTTGTTGATAAAGTGTTTTGCGGCTGTACAGGTGAGAGAGACCTCCCCAATGAATGAATTTTGAAGCCCCTATATAAAAAAGGTGCGTGCAGTATATACGAGATGAAGGCAGGGGCAGGCCGGGAATTCAAGCGGATCGTTACAATCAAGTCGTCTGACCCTATGGATCAAAGAGACGGTGAAGCAGATGATGTGGAGGGGCAGTCGTGCGTTAAGTAGAAAAAAAAAAGGAAAAACAGGGAACACGAATGTAATCGTTGAGTTTAGACATTACAAATCAACTTGTTAGTTGTTATTCAGATTGGTACCTTGCTGGTGGTAAGGTGTGTGTGCTGGCCTCTAGAAGTTGCTGTTAAAAGTGTTGTGCAAGTGTTATTTGGGTGGAGACGTGTTGTGCAATGAAGACGTTACCATACAGTTTCTTGGTTCTTTTTGTCTCGCAATCGTTGTAGTTTTAATTATTTGTTTTTTCTTTTTGTAATTTGAATTGTATTTTGATTGAATTTAATTTTCTTATTTGTTTATTAAAATTTTGTTTAACTTTTTTTGAATATTCTATCAGAAACTAAATATGTTTGCTAAACAATTGAACAAAAAATAATTTCTCGTGTTAAGTCGTCAAATTCAATATGCATAAGCTTATATGTAAAGTTATTAATCGCAGTTACAAACAATAAAAAACGGGCAGTCGTTAAAAAAAAACCTTGTCTCGTGCCCATATGAGTTGGTTGTTGATTGGGAATTCAGCGAGTAATCGCACAGCAAAACGCAAATGATGGCATAATGCATACATGCATGCCTCATGTGAACCGATATGACGTTTATCGATAAAAATGTTGTTGTTCAGTCGCAGTTCACAATAATAACAATCATCATACTCACATTGCATTTATGTGAACAATTTTAATGTGCAATTGTGTCACGAAAATTGCCTATATTCAGCTCATATACATGAACATTTATTTCACATTTTATTTGCTCGTTCTATTGAATTTAATTTCACTCACTTCGAATGCGACTGGCAAACGTAAACATAATACCTTGTGCCCTGCACTTGCAATGTCGCGTTATTGCACTTGCTGATTATAGCCGCCGCGCCTCGTCTCGCCTATTGCATTCTACTCATATGTAGTTAATAATATGTGTTACTACACGGTTTAACCATTCTGTTTTTTTTTTTTTGAAAGAAAAAAAAAAAGATTGTCTGCCCCTCACACAGTTCATATTCGTTGCAGTGCCGTTTAAATTTAATTTATTTGCTCCAGCATGTCATGTTGAAGAAAATGCATTTATTCATGTGCGGGTACGTGCGCTTGTGAAAGTCAGGTGGAGGTGAGGTGGCCTTTTCATTCGAATCTCACAACAGTCGACAGACTGATTTTCTTATTTGCTTTGGCTGAAGTTTAGCTGTGTTGTGTACAAAGTAATAAAATCTATTAGATATCGAGACGCAAAAGTGCTGTATAAGAATAAGAAAATGAAGAATTTTAAAAATTATATTATGTGAGCTCATAAAGGCTGTAATGTGCTAAATCAATAAATCAAAATTGTTGATGTGGTTGTTTTGTTAATGTATAAACGTTGCCATTAATCCGGTTGAAGTTGACGCAGCAGATGAATGATTGGTTAATGCTGAAGCAACTGTAACGTGGCGCGTTGGAAATGCTGGCACTTAACAGTAGCCCAGCTGTTGCTGGCCATCATATTGGCGAGCTGTCGCTATTAATCAGCGTTATTTTATATGTTGATGATATGGCAGGTATGTTTAATATAGGCTGTGACATGTGGGCGTTGTTTTGTGTTGTTTGTAACAAACTTATTCATTGTGTTGAAAAGCACTTCAAACCGACTGCCTTTTAACGATTCGTCTAACACCTGTCTAAGGTGTTGCGCTGTTATGTTGATTTTATGGTAATTTTGTGATCCACAACAATTTCAGCAGTCTGAAAACATGTTCGAGTAATTGTATTTGTTTTTTAAACTAAAATTCGCTTACATCAACATTGGCAATTAGCTCGTTGCGCATGAAGCGCGAAAATTCCCTTTTGCACACAAGCGCGATAAGCGTCAAGCATAAACAGTAAACACTCGCCAAGTGTGACTAATTGTCGTCGTATAATGAATTATTCAATATTCCTATGGTCTGTTCGCTAAATATATTTTTCAAGTACATTTTCATAAGAAGGAAATGATGTCAGTAAAATACCATAACTTACGAGCACACGCTGGCACTTCAAATAACATCTGAATATGCTGGAATTATCGTAAAAAGCTTATAACATTTTTGCATTGATGCAGTTCATATTTCAGACTGCAATCGATTAATTTTCGGATTTCGTTAAACTGTTTGCGTTGGTTGTAGACGTCGTGAGTCCATTCCGCTTTTAAAGTAAAAACATAAGTTTTGTAGATAGTTACGCGCAGTGGCTGAGCTATAATATTTCACTTTGTGCATTTATAAAAGCTTTTAAGTTGTGCTGTTCATTATTCACGGCGATTAGATAAAACGCCGCCATAATTATGGTGATGTGTGTTTGGGTGTTAAAAGTGACAGTTATTGCTTAAGACATCGATTCGTTTATGGCGTTTTCACTTTAACCATAACTCACTACATCGCTTCCATGATGGAATGATTGAAAAAAATGTAAAAAACTTATTGAATTCAAATGATTTATGGCTTGGGCGGATTAGGGAGTGACAAAGAGAGAAACAGAGAAACGTCGGCCGAATGTTGTTCCTCATAAATTATGTAATTTTTTGTTGTTGGTGGGTGTGGGTGCTAAATGTTGTGGCTACAGGTTTATATTTATGACTTAATGATTTTAATTATTTTTTATTCTTTAATTACAGTATTTCGAAAAGTTACGGCTGCTTCTTTAAACTGGATTTACTGTGCCAACGCTTAAGCTGAATAAACATTTTTATAACAATTAAAACAATCTGATACCAACTCTTAAATACCTCTCCATTTAATGAGTAACGAAAAATGTTGAGGAAAAAAATGTAATTATGTTAAAATATGTGCACTTTCAGCATATTTGAAAGAATAAATAAAAATGAATGGCATTTCTTACATCATTTTATTTATATGTTAAATAACATGCCGGCCATTGGCTCTTAACCTTTTGGCTTTAGTATGTGCACCGCTTTAGCGTCCACAAGATGTTGGATCGCTCCGTTTATTTCTTTCCTGGATTTCTCAGGTCTTTTATTTCATTAAATTCTACACGAACAGTTTCCATGCTAACTTATGTTAAAAATGTATAGCATAATGCAATTGCCTGTTGATAGCATTTCGTTTGTGAACTGGACGAGGAAGTGCGAGCTTTTGTTATGCAAATCAAGCAGAAAGTGTTTTGTGCCATGGAAAATCCATGAACCTCTTCATTTAGAATAAAATGAAGAGATTCAATGCTTTTCTAGCTTATTTTTGTATATTTGTGTTTTTTTGTTTTTTGTAAAAAATCACAAATCGTGATTCCAGCACAATAAATTGATTATACAAATGTTCAAAGAAACAAACAAATAAGCATGACTCAAACGCAAAAGGATGTTGAAGTCAGTATGGTCGGATATTGACTGTTCCAAACTAAGAGTTGAGACTATTGACCATAACACGGTAATTGTTGATACGGTTCTCTATTCATGAGCATATTGTTGTAATCAAATAACAACTTGATTTTGTTAGTGAATGATAGGTTTCTGGTTGAATCGCGCGCGTTTTGTCTTGTCTTCCTTTCATCAGTGTACGACTGCGGGTACAGTGAAACATGTATATTGTTGCTCTGATTTCGTGTTATGCTTGTATGCTTCATGGTCATGGTCTTTTGATACAGAAATTTCATTTAGTTTTATTTCCATCTCTCCCGTTTTGTTTATTTTTCCCCTCTTCTTTTGATTTTATTTTATTATATTATGTGAGTGTATGTTTTTTATATGTTTCAGCCGCTGTTTTTTTTTTATGTTGCTGTTATTAGTTCTTGTTTCATGAACACGGTGCGGTTTGCTGTCGGTGATTCATTTGAGCCGAAAACGAATGTTACAACAAGCCAAAGATATTAATCCATCTTTAGTTGTTCGGTTGTTCTGGTGCGATTCAGGTGTGCCTTGAAGAGCTCCTCCATTGCCGCGTCTTGCTTGGACTTCAACTCTCGTGTGTTCTCTACATTAAGAAGTGCAACTATTTTTTTATGTTTGGGAACATTTTTTTTTTCTAAAATGTTTTTGTGTTGAGTTTTACTGTTGAATTTTGTTGTGTGTTAATTTCAATTTAAAAATTATTTTTTTCTATTTAGTACTATTGTGATTTGTGGCATTTATTCGTGGAGCATATAAAATGCGCAAAAGCCATTTGTTAAGGTTTGCTGTAGTTTGTACGAGTAATGGTGTTGTGTTGTAACTTTTATTGTGTTTTGACATATAAGATAATGACTACAGCAATCAAATGATGGAAAGAAAAGTTTCTTCAGTCGATTTATTGTGCGATTTTGTTCGACGCTGTTATTCAGTGGAATTATTGTGTAACAATATATAATTTGGTGTGGAGCAGTAAGTTTTTCATGGTGTCGTTTGAGTGTTAATTTAAATTTACTATGGTATTACGAAAATGTTCGCTTCCCAGCACAGGAAATGGCACTGGAAGAATTCACGGGGTTATACTGATATTAAACAGCCCGTGATCTCTTAGTGGCATAACGAGTGCAGGGTGATTCAACAAAAACATTTTCACCATTGTAAATTATTGTTTTTTTGTGTTTTTTGTTTAAGTGAAATTAAAACGACATTGTGGTTCCAATTAATTTGTAATTTTTTTTAAATTTTTGTTACTATTCTATTCGAGAAGATTTGATTTTTTCCTTATTTTCTGTTTAAGTTTTATTGGATTCATATAAACTTTATAAAAATATTGCTAAAAATATTATTATTATTATATTTAATCTAAAAATGCAAAAATTTTGAAATAATTTTAACAAAAAAGGTAACGTCTACTTTAATACTAGTATTTTTAAATAGGTCGCCGTTTTATCACATAATATTCTACTTATTTGAAAAAGATCGTTTTAATGTGTCTCTTTACACTACGTAATTATTATTACATTTCTGAGAATATAATCTAAGTATCGTCAATCATTTTTGAGGTCATCTATCAAATAACATCGATTTACGCCAACAGAAAGTGTATAATAACATATCCAAGAATGTATCTAATGAGTTATGTAACTCCAATTAGGGTGAAATAAACTCGTTCTCATATTGGTATATGATGTATTATTATTATACCGGAATATAACACTAGAGGTATCAGATAATAACTCAATTAAAATGCGAGTGTAAATTAATCAGATATTTGTATTATAATGATGCTATAAAGTACGCAGATTACACATATGAATTGAAATAGGATAAAGCAGCAAGTGGTAAAGCAAAAATGGTAAAAATTACACCTTAAGACATTTCAACTGCAACTGCAATGGAACATACATAGAAAGTTGTCTTGAAGCAACAAGTATTGAACAATAAAAATACTGAAAGAATTGTATATAATTTT
>JANSTS010008285.1:50511-61086 GCA_026546915.1 Sylvicola fuscatus | reverse complement strand
TCCTAACAAAAACTAAAAAAAGTGAGCAAAACGAATGAAATTTGGAGTAAATATAATAACTTTATTGGTATAAAATGTATACAGTATGTTATAATATATGGTATAAACTTTATCTCTACGTAGCAACAGGTAAAAGGCTTTGTTCCCATTTTCAAGACACAAAGATAAATAAAATAAATCTTTCAATTTTTCCATTCATGCACGATAAAAAAATACATTTTCAATTCTTATTCTAAAAATACTAGAAGCACCTCGAGGCACCAATTCATGCACAATTTAGGGGTGTAAACAATGGATTAGGCATATAAACACTATGTACTCGTACTTTCGATTATTGGGTAATATAAAATGGTATATAAGTATTTATGCCATTTCACTGACTAATTCTACTGCTGACACACTGCTGGCTGCAGAAGGGCATTTCACTTTTGACACAAAATCGACCACCAATCAGTGACTTCCCACAGGCTACGCCACTACACACAAAACACCCACCATGCCAATGTACCTTGCCCCAGGAGACTCCCTGCTCGGCAGGTCCGATCACCAAGCGGCACTGGTGACAGCGTTCTGCGTAGTGTTGTTCGTAGCACTTTAAGCATAGCGGCATATTACTGCTTGTGTCGGGCACGTACTGCTTGCCAGCCAGCGGCGTGTCGCATGCCAGACAGCAGAAGTGCTTAATATGAAAGGTAGCGCCTTCGGCGGCAGTGTACTCCTTTGTAAATATCAACTCGTCGCACGCATTGCAGCGCGGTATCGAAAGAATTTGCGCCAAGTCACGGCCACAATAGACATTGCCGCCATGAAAGAAGTATACCAAGTCGGCCAGCAGCTCGTGACACTGATGACACACAAAGCACTTGGGATGCCATGCCGTCTCGCAACCCGCACGGTCAGCTTTGACGGCAATTTCACCGGCAGAAATCGGCAGCTGGCACTCGTGACACTGCCACACTGTTAGCGCCGCCATGGCTGAATGAAGTTGCTCACTTATGGCATCTGGTGGGCAGTTAATGGCTGGATGCAGACAAAATTGTTCTGAATGAGCGACTGCTGGATACATGTTCATATTATCTATGAATGGTATTTGATTAAAACTGCCCGGTAGGGCTTTTTGGATTTGTTGAACCGCTGCATTTTGGTGTCCACTGGGATGATTCTCTGACGGACTCGGCTCTATGATGCCTGGATAAGTGGCCAGATTAGGAGTTGGTGGTAATGAATCAAAACCAGAATCATTGCTCTTCGACAAAATAATGCCGCTCTTTTGACCAGTCGCCGATTCACGATAAGTGTTTGGATCAATGTTTCCATTGGAAGGAGTAGCTTTCACTAGAGATACAGCTGGACCGTGTAAGATGCCCTGTAAATTGGATGCATCAGAATGAAGAACACTAGTCGATGATAGAACATCACTTTGCAAGCACATTGATGGGGTGGCATTTATTTTAACGCGGCGCATCGGTGTATCCTGGTGCATCAACTGTTGGCCACGGCGAGCAGACAGTTTGGTTGGAAGCGGTGATAGAAATGAGTCTGCGTCAACTGGCGACGACTTTTGTGCGGCGTTACGCTTTCCCGGCGTTTGTGGCAATTGCGGCAGAGGTAAAATTGTGTTGGCATCATCTACTGCACCTACATCGGAGATGTGGTGAGTCATTGAGTAACATATAGGAGCTTTTATCCGTACAACACTGCCCTGGCCGACACAATTGTTACGCAATTGGTCCACGTACTGGGTCATTTGGACCATTTCGTTTTCAGTCAAGTTATGGCACAATGTTGCTTCAAGATCATGTGGCGGCACTTGATATTCAAGTTGTTGCTTACGCTTGGCGGCCGCCTCACTGCCCGTGACGGGTATATGGTCGGAGCCGAGTTGCGTTAGATAGTCAGACGCTAGGTCAGACGGCACATTTGGTGGCAGCCAATCGACTTTAATGGGATTCTCTGCCATTGCCTGTATCTTAATATCTGTCGAATAAATTCAAATTGTAGTTTTTGAAGGAAAACCATAAATCGATGCGGCACACTTACACGCTGGTTGAGAACGTATTTGACCCAGAATGACAAATTGGGCCCATCCTGATAAATCGTCATCTGTGCATTCATGCTGCTCTTTGCGACACTTGCAGTTGCGACAAACTTTCCGCCAAAAATGCAAATCCAGTCCGGGACAACCACTGCCACACAAGGTGCAGGCGGCACCAGCTCCACTTTCGTGACCAAGTTTACCGCGTGATAGGTTCTGACGACGCGTCTCAAGCTTAAGCAGCCATTCGGGTGCGGGTGACTCATTTTCACTGGACGCCATGGCAGATGCGGCCGATGAATCACTCATCTTGGTGCTGTTTGCTTCTATTTTGGAAGAAGAGGTTGTAGTGATGAAAATTCAAATATGGAATGTTTATTAAACTGGTAAACTCAAAAGAAATGGGGACAAAATAAGATATTTAATGGAAAAATGAAATCAAATTATAAAAAAAAAACAAGGAAACTAAAATAAAGAACAGCTAGTGGCCGTCTGCCGATTTATATGGCGATTGACACTGACAACTTTCAGCCAATATATCACAAAATTCACTTTTATGGTACATATTATATGTATAAATCTGAGGTGAAAAATACGTATGTCTGTCATACCCGAGACACAAACTGAAAACTGCACTATCGCTAAACATTTTGGGTCACGTTTGAATTAGATGTAATTCTTTCTATTTCTACTTTTTTTTAAATAAATAAGTGTGTAAATAAATTTTAGCCAAACACAGATTCCTTTTAAATGTTAATAACATCATGTGCTTGGGACTGAATATTACCGCTGGCTTATTAGCATAAACGATTTTGTGCCAGAAAACGTGTTTCACATGAATTGTACTTAGGGCTCCACGTGATATATTTACACTCATCTGTGTTAATTCAAATTAATTCTTTGAACTGTAAATCAAAAAAAAAATTATAACCTACATTGTTACCTTTTAAGCTTTCAGTTTACCATAAATTCTTTAAAATAAAAAGAGAATGTGTCAAGACTTATTTTACATTTTAACTTTTCGTCATAAAAGATATCCTGAAATAGAGATTAATATATTTTAATAAATTCATACAAAAAACCGTTTTCCTTCGACAAACGGTGCCGCAAAAGGTCATGAGAACGTTTATAATTTTTTTATTTAATTTCATAAAGAAGACAGGACTGCGAATGATTGCATTTTACCGAATCTCTCATCCATAGGGAATGTGATGTCCTTATAAAAGCTGTCAACCATGCGTAAAGCTGCAATGCAGTCGTTGCCAATATTACAATCCTTGTCAGCACTCATATCCCGGCAATTAATATAATTGTCTCTCCAAAAAGAAGCGCTGAAAATAAAAGTTGATATAAAAATGCAAAAGAGGCGTTTGGGAGTTTCGTGCGTTGCGCCCCACCCTTATGCGCCCAGTAGACTGTAGACTGTAGTCTGTAGACTGTATAGTGTAGGTTATGTGGATGTGCATGCACTACTTTTGTATTCACTTCTACAGTTATTAATGTGGGAAGAGAGTCTTTTTACCACCCCTATAGTGGGAGATAAGCGAGATGTTGTTCGCGTTTTATCTACCAGAATTATGGTTAATAAGCAAATTGGTGCTGTATTTCGTATGTATGGAGAATCAACCCCCTCTTCTTTCCGCGACTCGCTTGTACATACATATACTAGGTGGTAGGTACAAGCGAATACATAAATGTGTTCGCTCCAGAGTTCACATATGCTGGCATGAATGTAAAATGTACATAATATGCGGCATGAAGCATGCCGAAAGTGAAATAAACACGGTGTGGCACGGCACGGTGCGGCGCGGCGCGGCGCGGCGTGTCGCGTTGCTCTGCGCGGTTAGGTGAGGGTGCAGGAGCATTTCATTCGTTGCGTGGCGACTGGCATGGACGCGGCAGTAGCATATTTGTTTTTCGCTGTGGAACGGAGGCACGCGTTTGATGTTTCACAGTTGGCCACGGCCCACGGAATGGCGGTCTCCCACTCCATTATTACGGATTGTTTTCTGTGATGAGTTGTTATTTTTCGGTACAGCTTTTCACTGGGGTTTTGCGATGGCTGTGAATTCAGCAGTTTTTGGTTCTTTCTTTAAATCAACAAAAAGACACTATGTACATGTTCTTTAAAGCTGTGGGTGTGGGGCGGAATTATCTATGAACGCCGAGATTCTATGCTGCAGTTTTTTGTGTGCAAAACTAATTTTTCTTAACTCAAAGGTTTATTATATCTTCACCCGTTAAGCTCATTGATATTCCTTCTTTCGTTTTTATTTTCTTATACATGAAAATCAGCAATAGGTTAAATGTTACCGTCACTGCCAAAGTTGCTGCACCCCCTTTAACAGTTCTTCGCGTTTGTGCATTTAAACTTCTTTTATTGAAAGATCACAGCTGCAGGTTTCTGTCAGTAATTAAACCGTTATACATAAATATTAATATATTGGCAATATAATTATTTCCATCCAGCATCCAATAAAAGAGGAGCAGCGATGCGACGCGACGTCGCGCCCGGCGTCACAACTGGCGTCCATTAAATATGTACAACACAAATTGAAGTAACGCAATCGACGCAACGTCATAATCGCACGTTCTAAATGTCTAGTCAGTTCGCTAGCTTTAATACTTATCATTGTATCCGCCAAAAAATCATCTAAATCTAGCTAATTATTTACAATAAAAATGATACATACGAACATTAGATTTTCTTTGCCAACCAAAACAGGTTTCGTAGTACATACATGAGATCATTAACTGCAAATATGTTACAATGAACAAAAAAAGTGATCTAAGATGTTTAAAAAAAATTTAAATCTCTCAAAAAGAACCCTAAGAATTGAATTTTGGATTTCAGTATTGGGTTTTGAGTACAACAAGACTACAAAGGAAATGTGGTTTAGTTTGCAGACCGTTTTATACCAATAACCATAACAATATATCCAACACATGCGAAGAGGCCCGTCTGAAGTCTGAACTGTGAGTTTCAGTTCGAGAAGCCAAGGATAAAGGAGCTAGGAGTGTATGCACAATACACATAAAAACATGCACATGTGTCGAGTGTCGACTGTTGACCGTCTTGTTTTGAAAGCAGTCGGCATCATTATGGAATAGTGAGCACTGAGCATGTGTGTGCGGCAAATGCGCGACGCATCGCAGCTCGCACGCGGTCTAGTACGGTGACTGCAGTGCGCGGTGGTTGGTGACGACGCCGGCCTTTTCGATCAACTTCTTTCAATTCTCGGCGTTCCCACTTTTCAGTTCTCGAATCTCGACTTCTCGAATCAGTCTGTAGACGCATACCAACGAAAGCAGACAGTTCCGTGCATAAAAATTAAATATCAAAATCGCTGCTATCAACTACCGTAAGAACACCCCTAGCAGATACCGGGATAGCCACACGTGAACAACTGCTAAAAACAACCCTTAGTTTTTATTTTTGAACACAACAGATTTATACATATAAGTCGGTTAAACAAAAGTAATAAAACAAATAGTTTAGAAATACAATAACTAAAAACAGAAAGTGTGTGCAACATAAAAACAGAGAAACGGTGGCAAATACATATAAGCTGATATCATTTTGTGGGTTTTTAAAACGTGTGTTCTGGAGTCTGGAGCCGACTCGTTTGTATTTTGTGTGACCAACAAGATCATAACTGTCTGCTTTTTTAGTACGTAAACTGAAGATTCAAGTAGCTAAGCTAATTTATTCAATTCGCTTGTAAAGCCGGCAATCTCATTAGTGGTGCGATGTGGCAAATCATTAAACAATTGTTTTTTGTTAATTAAATTATATGGAAATGTGCGAAAACTATTGTGGTCTATTCGGTCTCATTCAGAACATCTCCATTTATCTTAAGTTCGTTGGTAGCGGTGATAGTAGCGGCAGACTGCAGCTCTAACTGACGGAATAAACGAGTGACCAACCACCGGAGGTTGTACGTCGGCGGTTTTTGTTGGATCGATTTTGTTATAAGTTCTGTGGTGTCGCGTGTACTAGTGTAATTTTGTGTTTCGGGCATCCCGAGTAAGCCCACGGGGTGATTCGGGAATTAAATAAACAAAAAAAATCTTAAATAGAGGACAAAACTACAGAGGTAGAACAAGGAAGTAGTTTCTGCCACATGTTTTGGAATTGCTATGAGCTTTGCTGTTGTGTCGTGTTATACCATAAAATTGTGTTAACAACCGCCCACTCTCATCCAGGATTAACGCGCAAAATACCGCTTACGCCAAGGACATTCATGGAAATGGGCAAACGTTAAAAGACATTTTTAATTGAAGAACACAACTAATTGATAAAGGATTAACCGAAAGACTTCTTTATTTGGTTGCACCAGCTCTAAGCTCTCTCCCGCTTCATGGAAAAGCATACTTAGTCAGCTTTAAATAAAGCATCAAATGCGACTAAACATCGAACATCTCTGGCGTGAAGTGTGAAAGCCGACGAAAACTTAAGACAGTCTCCTCACACCATACGGTAAGTGTTGTGTTTTTGTTGATGCTCTGCAATGCGTATATATAGGACTTAATCGAAGTGATTGGGGGGGTAATGTAATTTTGATGCCGGCATGGCATGGCGTATCGTGAGTCGTGAGTCTCTACACTGTTGTGAAGTGGATGCCGGTTCACATGTATCGTGGAAAATCGTTAAATAGGGTGGAGGGTTGTTTTCTGACACTTCCGCTCTGTTTATATTATATTTGTACTTTTAATGTGTAACCAACAATCGCGATTTTTTTTGTTGAGAACATTAAGAATTTCGGTTAAGCTGTATCATTTAATCGGCGCATTAACGTTCGTAAGAACTGCCATTTCTGAACAAATACGAGTACAACTAGGTAGATCATTGCAGCTGTTTATTTCGTATTATGTTAATTGACGGTCACCTTTATTTTTATGTTTACTTTTACCCTCTTCCCTCCTCTGGATAATCTCTCATTTCTTATAATTTATAACAATATACTATTTATGTATGAAAATTTATCAAGAATATTGTAATATTGCGCTACAGAATTTATAAAATTTCTCCTTTCTTTTTTCTTTGTTTTCTTGTGTACTGGCAAATGCCACACACTCGTCTATAAATGGTTTATAGCTAGACAGACATTGCAGATATCAAATATGAGTTCATATAAAATGTTCCTTTTAATAATATATGCAGGTGTTTTGTTTCCTTACTCACCAACCCCATTCCCCGTCATATCGAATGAATACCTAGTAGTTATAGTACAATCAGCCCAGATAGTGTGTGTATCCGATTACCATCTGTTCCGAACTCTCCCTCCATTTACGATAAACCTATACAATTTTACGCTAAGTAAAAAACGCTTGTATAAGGGATGAACGCAAAAAAGTTCGAGAAAAGAAAATGTTTGCCTTCTTTTTCGACGACTCCTTCGGTGTACATGGTATATGTTGCACTCGAATGTGCAGACAAAATAAAAGCGAGAGCTGGTTGCAGTGTAGAAGCGGCTCGATGTTTCCAATGGAACCATACCACAGGGGTTGACTATCAAAATTTAATTGCCAATTATTATATTATCGTAGGCGGAAATGCAAGCTGGAAATTATCAAGGATTTTTACTCTTCAACTAAAAAGTTCTGTGCAAAGTAACAACCAACTGTTTTTTCTCTTTACAGGTCATTACAAACGTCATACCATTATCAACAAGCGATAGTTGTTGAACGCAATACATTTAGAACAAGCGGATTCAAAATGCTATATTGTTATAAAAAAAAACAGTAAAATTCTAAAAGGAGTAACCCAAAAATAAAGGGTTAACACTATTTTTCTATAAAACAAAAAAAAAACTGCCTAGTAGAAGAAAGCGCTGTAACTAAAATTTAAATAAAAATTGGGCAACTAGCAAAAACAAAACACCCCAACAATGTCAGTACTATATTCAGATCTCGAACGTTCAACGGTAGTCAACGGCCACCAGTCATCTGTGGTGTCTACCAACACTAATCTGGAGGACTCGCGTACGCTGCAGCTGGCAATCGAACTATCAATGATCAGTCTGGCGTCGAGCGATCCTTCGCTTATAACCAACGGTAACAATTGCAATGGCGTCGTAACGAACGGGTTAAACAGCAACGGTGACGTCATGTCGACGCAATCTCTCAACAGTCCCAATGGCCTTAGCACATTCAACTTGCTTCCATCGATGGAGGATCGCTCCAAAAAGTCACAAAACATGACTGAATGTGTTCCAGTGCCCAGTTCTGAGCATGTAGCTGAGATCGTTGGTCGACAGGGTAAGTGTTTGTCCATTATTCATACTGGTTGCAAAATTTTTATACGTACTCAGAAGATTAGATTTTGATTTCACAATATGCGTTAATATTATGAACTCTTGTTATCAGACTTTTTGATAAATAACAATGAGAAGGAACCACGTTTTGACACCCTCAGAACCCAAAAAAGTGGTCAAGAAAAAAATAAATAAATAGTAAGTACGTGATACAGTTGTTACCGTTTTCATATAATTTTCCAAATTTGTGAAAAATGTCAATCTCTGAACATTGTTTCTGTTATTTGAACCTAAATAATTAAGGTCTCGTGTCAGTTGAACTACATGTGGTAGTTAAAGCTTTTTGTTAAACCTGCACGCCGCGCCACCTACTAACAAACCAGCGTCTGGTCACGGTAAAATAATGTAAAATTATGAGAAATCGCTGTGAACATTATTTGCCAGAAGTCTACTCCAGTTTTTTTTTTTAAATCCAGACAAAATGACTTTAAACAATTAGAACTGTTTAAGACTATGCGAAAGTTAAAAGCCAGCAGACGCTTTTGTATTTTTTGTGTATTAAGTTCATGTAGAAAATTTCAAACATTGACAACACTGTAGACTTTATTTCCAATTAAACTGAAACACGAACATGTCATCCGAGGCCACATTTCGTTATCGTATTGACCTTAAACATTGGACATCTGCGTGTTTATTACAAAGAAAACAGTCAAAAAACATGAGCACAAATGTATGTACTGCAGAGGACACTCTAACACAAAGGATGAAATGGAATCAAAACACCTGCCACGGGACGACCTCTGGCATTCCAATGAAGAAGCGTTATTATGCTAAACAAAATACTTGTGCTTTTCTCTTGGTGATTTCACATCATTGGGCTGAATTGTTGTGCTATCTATTATGCGACGCGCGTGTTCGGCACGCATTTCTTTGTGTTAAAATTGATTGTATCAACAATCTCCTTTTTAATAAGATCAATTGTAAGGTGTTTTAATGAGAAACGTTTGTGGCCAAAAAAATAATCTTACACTCATTAATGAAAGGGACACTTGCATTGATCGCTCATTTGTGTCTCGTAGTTTGTTGAGAGCACGTGAAACGGATTGTATGTGCTAATATATTTATTCCAAGAGGGCTTGACAAATTTTCTGAATTAAAAAAATTCGTTACGAATACGATCCTCAGTACTATCGTAAATAAATTTTGTTAAGAAATAATTTTCAAAATTGTGTTTAAATAATTTAAATCGTCTGATTATTGCTCACTTTTTAAAGGCTAGTTGGTCCATTTATTCCATTACGTTTTTATCGCAAGATCATAATAAATTTAATGCCGAAAAAAAGCTAGTTTAAACCGATGCGACGCAACGAGTTACAAATTTTATAAAATATAAAAAACAAAGTTTCTGGTCAACTTCCTAAATAAGTCTGACGACAAAATTGTCAATCTGGCTAAGATGCTTATGCTGCTGTAGGTTATCAATGTGCACACTGCACACAACGAAATCGAAATCGAAAGCGAAACGCGGCGATTGCAAAATCAAAAAAAGGGTAGACGTAAAGAAAATGTGCAAAGCAATAAAATTAAACCCAACAACAATACAAATTGATTCAGACTACAGATCTCCACACAATTGTGCTCTGGCTGTGGCTGGATGCGCTGTGTAAGTGGCTAGTGTGTGTATGTGTAATATGCAGTTCGCTTTGCATCATGCATGCTTAGGGGCCTTTCTTTTCTTTTTTATATTTTGCTTTCTTTTTTCCACTTTACTTGCACTTTTATAACACATTTTATGTGTACAATTACAATGTCATATGAACAAAGGAAGATCGCAGACGGAAAGAAGGCTGCCAACGTGCCAAGCAGATTCTAGCTAGAGAGTAAACATCCCAGCCGAGTAATAAGTCGATAGCCAATTTGACAGTAGCGAAAATGAATTTGTGTTTTGTGTGCCAACAACAAACATAAAAACAAAGGGGAAGCGATGAGTAAAATGAGGAACTAAAAAGAGGGAGAAGGGAATCAAAGCGGTGTGGAACCATAGCATAGCAGATGGCAAAACATACTTAAATCATGCGCAGTGCCCACTCGCCGGGCTGCCGATCTCGTCGATTCGGACCCCTCCACATTGCACTGTTCTGCTGCAGTCTGCTTCTTTTGCACACATAAGAAGTCTATTCTGCGAGAGTCAAGGTCTACATGCCGGTTACTGACATCATGCCTCGTGTATATCTTAAGAATACACCAATATTTAATTATATTATTATGAGAGAATGCAAAAAA